>CAMZMU010000081.1:9102695-9186986 GCA_947311845.1 Poa pratensis | reverse complement strand
ACCGGACATTTCTGACGGAGTCCATGCGAACATGTCAGAATTTGCCCGAAAGGAAGGCGACGAGCGCCGCTTTCCTATTTGGGAGGCAAGCCAGCGCCTATGGTGACGCTAGCCCCCGAGCCTTCAGCCCCGAGCCGCTGTGCTCAGCGACACCTTCTTTGTAGATGCTTGCTCTTGAGTGAACAGTTGTTTCTTCTCTTGGGCCCCTCGAGAGGCTCCATTCCTCGTCAGCGGGGAATGCCATGGCAGCGGCCTTGTAGGAGGACGATCTCGACGGCGCGCTTGGCTCCTGTATGTGACCGCGTATGGTGATGGTGCCACCGCTGCCAGGGATCTTGACCAGTTTAGGCATGGTGCGTGACGGCCATGAACTCGCGAGGGGGGGTAGCCGAGGTTGCGTTGTAGGGAGGCCAATGTGCGCGACGTCGAAGTCAATTAGCTCGGTGCGGTAGTTCTCCCGCGCGCCAAAGGTGACGCGAGCCTCACTTGCCCCCCAGAGGCGAGATTGAGCCGCTGGTGATCCCGGTGAAGGCCTGGAGGGCATGAGCCACTCGTAGGGCACTTGAAGCATCTCGAAGGTCTCGACAGAGATGACGTTTAGGCCTGCCACCCCATCAATGAGCGTCTGCCGACGGCGATGTGTTGATGGTGGGGGTGCACACCAACGGGAGGGTGCCCACCGTCTTTGTAGACTTGTGTGGTCTTTGCGTCGAAGGCGATGGTGTACTGGGACCACTTGAGGGGGGGGACGTCTCGACCCCGGGAAGCGCTGCGTTGAGCTCGCGAGCGAACTGCTTGAACTGGTTGTTCGACTTGGGCGCCTGGGATCCGCCGAGGATACATGCCATGGCACCCTTGGGGCCCTGGTAGAGCCTCCAGGCTCTTCGTCGGGCAGATTGTTGTTTTTCTGGCGGCATTCGCCTGAGTTCCCTGAGGCCTCTGGAAGTTGCCCTTGCGTCCACCTTTGCGGTAACCACGACCTCTGCCGCGGCCACCGCTGCCCTCTTCTTGCTCACGCTTCTTGCTCAGTTGCTTGAGGTCAAAGCAGTTCTCTGTCGCATGGCCGCGCCTGTTGTGGTAGATGCAGAACGGGCGGTTGTCCACCTCCTTCTTGCCAGCCTCTGGAGAGTCCTCGCGAACATGCTGGCGTCGGGTTCTGCTGCCAAGACTGCGGTAGGCTTGCGCTTCGTCTCGTCACCGCCTCTTCTGGGTCTTGGGATCCCTCGACAGGGTCTGTCTGTTGAGCCCACCTTGACGAAGAGGAGCCCTTCTTCCGCCTTGGCGCACTTGTCTGCGATGTCGAAGAGCTTCACCACGGAGAAAGGGTATCATGGATGCCGAGCTTCTCGAGCATCCTGTGGTTGGTGACGCCCTCTCTGAAGGCCGCAATGACGTGCGAGTGGGATGTTCGGGATCTTGTTGCGGACTTGGCTGAAGCGCTGGATGTACTTGCGGAGGGTCTCGCCAGGCTTCTGGCGCACAGCTCGCAGATCGTTGTAAGTGAGGGCGCGCTCGTACGTGCCCTTGAAGTTCGCAACGAACTGCTGGCAGAGCTCCTCCCACGAGTCTATGGAGTCCTCGGGAAGGTTCAGGAGCCACGACAAGGCGGAATCCTTTAGAGCGTGGGAGAACCAGTTGGCCATGACCTTGTCGTCTCCCCCCGCAGCTTGGATGGAGGTGGTGTAGAGCTGCAAGAACTCGATGGGGTTGTTCGTGCCGTCGTAGCCCTTGGGAGGTCAGGCCTGAACTTCTGTGGCCAGACGACGCGCCGTAGGTTGCGGGTGAAGGCCGCGCAACCTGTGGCGTACGAGGCGATGCCCCCCTGAAGAGCACGGCGGTTCTGTCGCCCTGCCTGGCCGATCTCCTCCACGATGCGCTTCTGGAGGTCCTTCTGGCGCTCCATTTCCACCCGCGGGTCTGGGGGTGTCCGCTGCACGATTTGACAATCGCGCGGCGACGACGCGTGGGATGCGGCCTTGTGCGCCGCGGCCGGAGGCGGACCTGGCGGAGGCGGCGGCGGAGGTGCGCCATGCGCGGTGGTTCCAGCGCGTCCGGAGTTGTGGTGCACCAGAGAGCGCGACGCCGCAGGAGCGGCGCGCGTGCCGCCGCAATGTCGACGAGGTGCTGAAGGCGGCCGAGCCAGTTGTCGTGCGCCTCAGCTGTGGGACGGTAGCGGAAGAGTTCCGCGGCCATGAGCAGCGCGTTGTTTGGGCTGGGCGCTGGACGCCCAAGAGTGGAGGCGCTGTGGCGCTGGGACGGGTGCGAGGACTCTGCGTCCTCGCCGTGCCCGTGGTCGACGTCGTCGTCGAAGCGGTCGTCGTGGTTGCCGTCGTCGTCCTCGGGGTGCTCCACCCGCGGTTCAGCGGTGTTGCGCCCCGTGGCACGGCTGGCGCGGGGACGGCCGCGAGGGTTGGTGGTGTTGGCAGCGGGCTCGGTGGTTGCCCTGCCTGACGCCCGCCGGGTGGCGCGAGCTGCGCGAGTGTCCGCCATGGCGCTGAGGTCGATGAAGGTTGAAGACGCGCCTCAGCCCCCTACCTGGCGCGCCAATTGTCGGAGAATGACTCCCACGAAACAGGGATAGTCAAGCTCACGAAGAGAGTTCGTGTAAGGGGCTGAACACGTGGTCAAACAACCCTCAACCTGCACGGCGACGGTGCTCGTCGAGCAAGCGGAGGGACATCACGACAGAGATGAACACCAGCCCGTACCCAGGTTCACGACCCTCGTGTGGAGGTAATACCGCTACTCCTGCTTGTCTGTATTGCACTGCTTGTAGAGGTTACAGTACAATGAGCTTGCCGAAGGCTCTCTTTTGGCAATGGTGTATACAAGGAAGGGAAGCAAGGGTCTTCTTCTTCCTTGCGCGTAAGTGGCGATGCTGGAATGAGAATGCGATCCCTTGCTACGGTGCACCTTGCCCTCCTTTTATAGGCGCCCCGTGCTCCCTCCTTGCACTCGCACTGTGGTAGGGCTGTCACGTGGCGCAGAAGGTGGAGCGCGGTGCATCGCAGCCCGGATGTCCATGGACGCGGTCCATGAGCGTAAAGCTGACTCCTGTAGCAGAGTACCCACCGTCCATGCAGCGGCCAGCTGGGGCCGCGGAGGAACGTGGGGGTGCCCACGGTGACGTTGGCCTTGGAGCGTAGCGCCGGCCGGTCCCCTTATTACCAAAGAGGAAATCCTTTAGTCCGGAGCGGGTGACACAGCTTTATTGACCCCTTTAATCACCAAAATGGCAACTGCGGCGTCGTCGTCACCGCGCGCAGGGGCGCGCGTCACTCTGCGGCCGCTGCAGAGCCCATGTGTGCTCTGCAGAGGTTGCTTTGCAGCGAAGCGATCTCCACGAGGGCTTGGATGCCCTGTAGAGAATTCGGCGTTGACCTCTCCCCAGGGGAGATTTCCTTAAAGAGGGGCAGCAGTGGATATGGCCTCCGCAGGCCTCTGCTGCCTCAAATCCCCTCGCGAGGCAATCCGCCTCACGAGGCTCTCCAAGCCGTAGGCTTGGTCCTTAGCGAAAATCGGCCATCAAGTGTCGAGGGCCGTATAGGACAGGCCCAGCACACCCTGGATTTCACTGGGCCGACACCAGCACAATAGGCATGATGGATTGCATTCAATATCCAAGACAATAAAATCAATGGGGACATAATTGTTGTTAACCATGATAAGAACATCATCAATTCTTCCAAAGGTTTTTTAATGGTAGAATCAGCAACGTGAACATCCAAGTAACAATTTTCCAAAGGTGCTAAATCAAGCATATCATATAATCTTTAGACATAACAGAAATACTAGCACCAAGGTCACACAAAACATTGCAATCAAAGTCATTCAATTTCATTTAATGATGGGCTCCCAACCATCTTCTAACTTTCTAGGGATAGAAGCTTCATGTTTTAATTTTTCTTCCCTAACTTGCATGAGAGCATTAGTAATATGTTTAGTAAAAAGCCATGTTTATAGCACTAGCATTAGGACTTCTAGCTAGCTTTTGTAAGAACTTAATTACTTCAGAAATATTGCAACCATCAAAACCAAAGTCATTATATCAAAAGTAATGGAGTTATTATCTTCCTTATTGCTAGAAATTTCAGCATCTTTATCAAGGACGTTTCAGAGTTATCAGGCAATTTAGGACATTTTGCAATAGAAGTGGACACATTACCAACACCAATTATCTTGCCATTAATGGTAGGAGGTTTGCTAACACTAGAGTTTGAAGCATTTTCAGAAGTAGTAATAGTATAAACTCTAGCAATATTATTCTTTCTAGCAATTTCATCCTCTCTTTCCATCTAGCATGCAATTCAGTTAACATCTTCACATTGTTATCAATTTGAACTTGTATAGCATTGAGTTTTGCTCTCTTTAACATCATGATGCAGGTTCTTTAGTTTCAACAAGTCAACATCAGAGCAAGACTATCAACTTTAGAGGCAAGCACATCAATTTTCCCCAAATTTCTCCTCAACAGTTTTATTGAAAGCAGTTTGTGTACTAATAAAGTCCTTAAGCATAACTTCAAGATCGGAGGGTACACTCTTATTATTGTTATAGGAGTTACTATAGGAATTTCCATAACCATTACCACTATTGGAAGGATAGGGCCCATAATTGCTATTACCAAAATTATTCCTATAAGTATTGTTGTTGAAATTATTATTTTTAATGAAGTTCACATCAACATGCTCTTCTTGAGCAACCAGAGAAGCTAAAGAAACATTATTTGGATCAACATGTGTTTGACCATCTGCAAGCATAGACATAATAGTATCAATTTGGGCACTCAAGGAAGAGGTTTCCTCAACAGAATTTACCTTCTTACCTGTTGGAGCCTCTCGGTGTGCCACTCAGAAAATTAATCATCATATCATCTAAAAGCTTTGTTGCAGCACCCAAAGTGATGGACATAAAGGTACCTCCAGCGGCCGAATCCAATAAATTACTTGAAGAAAAATTTAATCCTGCATAGAAGGTTTGGATGATCATCCAAGTAGCCAGTCCATGAGTGGGACAATTTTTAACCAATGATTTCATTCTCTCCCATGCTTGAGCAACATGTTCATTATCAAATTGCTTAAAATTCATTATGCTACTTCTCAAAGAAATAATCTTAGCAGGAGGATAATATTTTTCCAATAAAAGCATCTTTGCATTTAGTCCATGAATCAATACTATTCTAGGCAAAGATAGCAACCATTCTTTAGCACGTCCTCTCAAGTAGAAAGGAAAAGGTTTCAGTTTAATAATATCACCATCTACTTCCTTGAGCTTTTGCATTTCACAAAGTTCAACAAAGTTTTTAAGGTGAACAGCAGCATCATCAGTACTAACACCAGAAAATTGCTCATTCATAACATGACTTAAAAGTGCAGGTTCAATTTCATAAAATTCTGCTGAAGCAGCAGGTGGAGCAATAGGTGTGCATATGAAATCATTGCTGTTTGTGCTAGTGAAATCACACAACTTAGTGTTCTCAGGAGTACTCATTTTAGCAAAATTAAAAACAGGACAGAAAATAACTTGAAAGTAAACTAGATGCAAGTAACTAAATTTTTTGTGTTTTTGATAATTGAAAGCAAACAAGATAAAATAAAATAAACTAAGCAAGACAAAAACAAAGTAAAGAGATTGGAAGTGTAAACCTCCCCTTGCAGAAGACTGCTGTCTCCCCGGCAACGGCGCCAGAAAAAGAGCTTGATGGCGTGAATCACACGCTCGTTGGGAGACCCCAAGAGGAAGGTATGATGCAGTTCAGCAGCAAGTTTTCCCTCAGAAAGAAACCAAGGTTATCGAACCAGTAGGAGCAGCAACTCTTCAGAAGATTGTTGGTGGCGTCGTTACTCGATCACCAACGCGAATCTGCACACAACACAATCAAACTACTTTGCCCAACGAAACAGTGAAGTTGTCAATCTCACCGGCTTGCTGAAAACAAAGGATTAAACGTATGGTGTGGAAAATGAGTATTAAATTGCAGAGAATGAAAAAGGAACAGTTTGCAGTTTATGGTTGTTTAATCAGTGTAAAAGAATGGACCGGGTCCACAGTTCACTATGGTGTCTCTCCATAAAAGATAACTAACATGTTGGGTGAACAAATTATAGCTGGCAATTGACAAATAGTGAGCGCATGACAATGCATATACATGACATGATGACTACTATGATATTTAATTGGGCATTACGACAAGATACATAGACCGTTATCCAACAGCATCTATGACTAATAATCCACCGCCCGGGTTGTCATCCGAGTCCCCCGTTGGTATTAAGTTGCAAGCAACGGATAATCGCATTAAGTAAAGCGCGTAATTTAAACAAACACATATGCCCGTGGACATAGCATCGTTAGGTTATCCCTAGTGGCAACAGCACATCCACAACCTTAGAACTTTCTGTCACTGTCCCAAGTAAAATGGAGGCATGAACCCACTATCTAGCATAAATACTCTCTCTTGGAGTTACAAGCATCTACTTGGCCAAAGCATCTACGGGTAACGGAAAGCATGCAAGATCTTAAATAACATATAAGATAGATTGATAATCAGCTTGACATAGTATTCAATATTCATCGGATCCCAGCAAACACAACATGTAGCATTACAATAATATGATCTTGATCATGTAGGGCAGCTCACAAGATCTAAACATGATGGCACAAAGTGGAGAGACAACCATCTAGCTACTGCTATGGACCCGTAGTCCAAGGATGAACTACTCACGCATCACTCCGGAGGCAGACATGGCGATGTAGAAGCCTCCGGTGACGATTCCCCTCTCCGGCAGGGTGCCGGGAAGAGGTTTTGAACCCTCCCGAGCTAGGGTTGACGGCGGCGGCGTCTCTGGAACTTTTCGTGGATATTTGCTCAGGCACTTAGGGTTTTCGCGTCGGGGGAATAAGTAGGCGAAAGGGCGGCGGCTGGAGACCCCCGAGGGCCCACACCACCCTAGGGCACGACAGAGGGGGGGCCCGCGCCCTAGGTGCGTGTGGGGCCCTCCTGGCTCCTCTCCGTTGCTCCTTCGCCCTTCAGGCGTGTTCTGGAAAAATAGGGACCCCCGTGTAGTTTCGTCCAATTCCGAGAATATTTCCAGACTAGCTTTTCTGGAATACAAAAACAGCAGAAAACAGGAACTGGCACTTCGGCATCTTGTTAATAGGTTAGTCCCAAAAAATGTATAAAGTTGATATAGAGTAGATGCAAAACATGTAGCAATTGGTATAAAACAAGCATGGAACATCAAAAATTATAGATACGTTTAAGACGTATCACTTCCCTGCAAGCCAGGGCCTCCATCACCGTAGGATCCGTAACGCCGCTCACAACCAAGGTCGAGGCGCCAAGAAAAGCTCCC
This sequence comes from Poa pratensis, assembly GCA_947311845.1. Lineage (NCBI taxonomy): Eukaryota > Viridiplantae > Streptophyta > Magnoliopsida > Poales > Poaceae > Poa > Poa pratensis. The sequence goes on along the minus strand of CAMZMU010000081.1, from coordinate 9,179,631 downwards.
GTCGCACTTCTGCACACCACTCCAACAGCACCTCCAGGTCCTGTCTTTGCCATGGCAGCATCAACATTGAGCTTCGTAAACCCACTTGCCAGTGGAATCCACTTCGGGTGAGCAGGTTTAGGCTCCCCCCTCCCGTAGTCCGCACTGACCCCTCAATCGATAGCTCTTTGAGATAGTGTTCGATGAAGAGGTGGGTAGACAACGGACTTTGGTACACTTCTTCATGGATGATCTTCCGTCTTGCAAACCAGATGGCCCACAAAGTTACCGCTACCTCGCAAAGGCCTCGCGAGGTAAAGTTTCCATCATGGTGAACAACCACTGCTTTGCCGAGGTTGCGTCGTTTAGGCTCACGTGTTCGGTGATGTCCTCGTCAGCAAGTGCCCAGACCGACCTAGCCACGGCGCAACTGAGCAGCGAATGCCTCCAACTATCCTCCGCACCACAGATAGAGCAAGCGCTGGACTCCGCCATATGTCTGTGATGACGCACATCCCCAGTAGGCAAGGATTGTTGTGCCAATCGCCATAGGAAGACCCGCAGCTTCGAAGGGACCTGAAACTTCCACACCGCTGCCACGCTCTCCTTCATGGCTAGAATTTGAGCTTGCTGCACGCCCCTCTAGCCAGTCCTCTCGCCTCTTCTTTGTCTGGATCAGAAGGCGGTAAACCGAGTGGACTGATAGAATTCCGGTCTTCTCATAGTGCCAAGCCCAATGATCGTCCATCCGTCTCGTACTCAAAGGTATAGAACGGATAGCCTCCATGTCCATTGGAGGAAGTGTTTGTCGGGGGGTTTACCCCCGGGTAGGGTAATGATGAGGTAAAGACATGTAAGGTTAAGGCAGTAAGCTGTCCGAGGGAACGATTGAGCAAGGACGCAGGAGGCGTCATCCGACGTAAGGTGTACGTCCGAGGTATACTTTCCGAGGTATATCCTCCGAGGTATCAACCTCGGGGCAGTCAGCTAGCTACCACAGGAATAAGATATTCTCTACCGAGGTATATGATCAGGAGTGTTATCCGAGGTTGGCAGCAAGGATCGAGGCATGTCAGAGAGGTCACGGGTGCCGCAGAGCTCGTAGCCCGAGGCTTCAGAGGACGGCGAGGTCCGTCCACGGGTTTCCCGGAAGCTCGGGGGCCTAGGAGCTGACTGGCTATTTCGGGAAAGGTCTACAGGCTAGACCTCGGCAGGCTACTGAAGTATGACCGAAGAGGAAAGCTAGGCCTGGCTGGCCTGACAGTCCGGCCGTTGGGCTGGCAGGAGGCAGAGGCTTGTCTTCTACCTTTTGGCCATGCCATTGTCAGTTGTAGGCAGGGGTAAAAATGTACTTCGGCCTGTGTATATATGCGGCATCTCTACCTCCAGAGAGGAGAGGCAAAACCCTAGCTCATTTCCCCCTTCGTAGTTTCACTTCTACTCGAGCTCTCACTTTGGTAGCATCATACAGCTCGAGGAGCACCTTGTACTGAGAACCACACTGATATATTGAGAGAGGCAAGGCAGGAGTAGGGGTTTTACTTCCTCACGAAGGCCCCGAACCTGGGTACATCGTGGTGTCTTTTGTGTTCTTGGCTTTCTTGGTTTCTTGTTCATGTTCTTGTGGTTTCTTGCATGTTCTTGCTTGTGCACGTCTTGAGTGCATAAACCCTCCCCGGATTCCCCCAACGACCGTTCGGCCCCAACTAAGCCATACCCATGGCATCTGCCGTGATCCCACCACGACAGTTGGCGCCCACCGTGGGGCAGATTGAGGCGTTGGGTGGAGTTTCCATCCGGACGGGCTCCTCTGGGTGTGTTCTTTCTGGCCTTGTTACCAAGATCGGCGAGTTCGCCTTTGTGAGCGACAATGCGGGGTGCTTCGCCGGCAAGCCTTTCCCCACCGATGGCTTCCTCATGATGCTCGGCAGCTTCCCCACATACGTTGCTGTCGAGGTGGTTCGCGAGTACCCGGAGCAGGTGCTCGTGGACGACGAAACTCCTCTCCTGGCGGCTTTGGGTCGGCGTGTCACTCGCCCTCCGAGGTGTGTGGAGGTGATGATGGCTGGTACCAGGCCTGCAGCTAGCAAGGCAGATGCTGGCAAGGTCGCGCTAGCCGAGGTGGAGGCGACGCCAACCGCGCTGCCTGAGAAATCAGGTCGGACGGCGAAGTTTCCGTACGAGAAACCTAGTCAGAATGAGCAGTTGGGCATGCCAAGGGAAGAAGTTCCCTTAGAAGCTATCGTTGATAGGTTAGCTCGGCCACTCGCAGTAGAGGCAAGTGTGGAGCATACGGTGGCCGGGTTAGAGGCAGAGCGCCAGAGGGTGCTGAGAGAAGCTCGGTTGCTGGCCGAGGCTAAGCAGCAGTTCGATATGGAGCAGAAGGAGTACAATGCTGCACATGGTATAGAGGATGGTTTTACTCCGGTTGTGCGGCGTAAGAAAGCTGCTCTGCTCAACCGAGGCAAGGACCTCTATGGGGAGATGGCTAGGGCTGCAGTCTCGGGCTCGAGTAAGGCAACAAGTAGCAGGTCGGCTACTGGTAGGCCGGTGTATAGTTCACCAGCTAAGAACCTTAGAGCAGCCGAAGCAGTAAGGGCCGGGCTATCGGAGTTGACCGGAGATGCATGGCGTGAGCAGCAGAAGCGGCTCAATGAGTTAGTGCATGTGGCCAGCAAGCAAAATGAAGCCCTCCGCAAGGCCGGGCTTGGCGGTTCGCAGGCGGTCCATTCGATTAGGCCAGTTAGCCAGGGGTCCAAGGGGCAAGCCTCGTCTCCACACGTCGGAGGAGCCGATCGTGCCCGGAGTGTCACTTCAGGTCGGAACAAGGAGATGCAGCTGCAAGTGTACGATCCGGTGTTAGCTGGGAAGCAAAAGGTCGGCAACGCTAGCCGAGCCAATGGAGACCCCGGCCCAGGTGATGCAAGCCGAGCTAAGGGCCGTTCAGCTCAGGGAAATCAGAACGGTGGGCAAGCAGCGTCGGCTGGCCGAGGTAAACCACCTCAGCCCCCGAGGCATCAGCAGCAACCCCGGCCGCAGGAGCAGTATCAGCAAGAGCCGGAGTATGTTCCGCAGCCGAAGAACGTCGGTCGAGGTGGCGACCGATATGATGATGGAAATTCAGCCATGGAGCGGGCTGGATTCTATAGAGTGGATGGTGCATTGGGAGAGCGTATCGGAGCTCGGACGTTGCCTACAGGTGATGCGCGCTACAAGCTAGATCGGATTTACATGTCCGAGAGTTGGAGGAGGAAGGCCCTCCTGGTCCGGCGTGTTTTGGACCTCGGATCATGAAGGAACCACCTCCACCGGTGTCTCAGTTTCAGTTGGGTCGGAGTACCAGGCCGTACAATGGGAGCACCAAGCCGCAAGATTGGCTAGCTGATTATGTTTCAGCAGTATACATTGCGGGGGGCAATCGCCGATGGGCGGTCCGGTATCTCCCGCACATGTTGGAAGGTCCTGCTCGGATCTGGCTGAACAATCTGCCGGAGAATAGCATCGATTGCTGGCTGGATTTAGAGGAGGCATTCAATAGCAACTTCGCCAGCACTTACAGGAGGCCAAACCGACCTCAGCTTTTGCAGGCGTGCAAGCAGGAGGACAATGAGACTGACCGAGAATTCTTGACTCGGTGGAGCAATGTTCGGAACTCCTGTGAGGGAGTTATCGAAGCACAGGCTATAGCGTGGTTTGCTGATGGATGTCGGTATGGTAGCATGTTGTGGCAGAGGCTCCAGAGAGATATGCCAAAGACTCTGGCCGAGACGATTCGGATAGCTGATTCCTATGCCCTTGGCGATCCGATGCAGCCTCTGCTGGATGGGAATGCCCGGAACAGGAGGAATCCGATGAACAACCGCAACAACGGACCGAGGTTTGATAACCGTCAAGAGTTCGGGCAGAAGAGGAGAGAACCAGATTTCCAAGTCAATGCTGTAAACCCAAGTCAGTCCGGACCTGGAGGCGCCCAGAAACCGAAGACTGAGGGTCAGGCGTGGACTCCGAACCAGAATCAGGTGGTGCGAAGCAGTGGCAGGAGGCCGGACCACCTGTGACTTACGAGTCATTGGTGAATGGACCATGTATCTATCATGGCAGGAATGGCAGAACACCCAACCATACCACTCTGCAGTGTAGTTTTCATCACCGAACCGCTGCAGAAGGGGCGAAAGCTGGGGCAAACCGGAGTGGGCCACCGAACCAATGGCGTAGACCTCAATATCCGAACACGCAGCAGCAGCATAAGCCGACCATAGCGGCGCAGAATCAGAGCTTAACCGGAGCAAATTCAACCCCGGTGCATGCGGCCCAAAATCAGAAGACGGTGCAGGCGAAACCGGTGAATGCAGTGAGTGCCCAGGGCAACAACAACAACGGTGGTGCCGGCCAAAGCCAAACGTGGTCCTTTGAGAATCAGAGGTATGAGAACCCCGGTAATGATTATAGGGAAGTACATCAGAGCTACGTGGTGTTTGTGACTGAGTCAACTGATAAGAAGAGTATGCTGAGGCGTGCCAAGGAGGTGAATGCAGTATCTCCGGCGGTGGTGAAATACATGAACTGGTCCGAGCAAGAGATCACTTGGAGCAGGCAAGATACACCTCGGATCATGCCGAGCCCTGGAAACTATGCACTGGTGGTGGATCCGACGTTTTGTGGGCCGACCAACAATGTGAGATTCACCCGAGTCTTGGTGGACAATGGGAGTGCCATAAATATCATGTACCGAGACACAATGGTCAAGCTGGGATACTCACCGAACCAGTTGCAGCCTAGCAGCTGTACATTTCACGGTATTGTGCCCGGGGTCTCTTGTGCACCTATGGGAAAGATTTGGGTCGACGTGGGTTTTGGTACCCGAGATAACAGCCGAGTTGAAAGTCTTGAGTTCGAGGTTGTGGACTTGCAGAGCCCTTACCATGCCTTGCTGGGAAGGCCAGCCTTGGCCAAGTTCATGATCTCCACTCATGTGGCTTACCTAAAGATGAAAATGCCGGGGCCCAAGGGAATAATAACCATTTCTGGTGACTACAAGAAGGCTATGCAATGTGCCTCGGCGGGATCCAGTTTAGCCGAGTCCTTGGTGATCGCGGCGGAGAAGAAGCAACTTCAGAAGGTGGTGGCAATGGCGCAGTCTACTCAGCTCGGCATGTCCGGACTAATTACTCCGGACATGAGCGCTTCATTCGAGGTGCCCAAGGAGACCAAGAAAATCCCGCTGGACTCGGAGAACCCGGAGCGTTTCGCCATCATTGGTACTGGCATGGACGAGAAATAGGAAAGCGCGCTCTGTCACTTCCTCCGTGAGAATCGGGACATTTTTGCATGGTCGGCTAAAGACCTGCCAGGTGTTCCGAGGGAGTTGGCAGAGCACTCTTTGTTTGTTCGGCCAGAGGTGAAACCAGTGCGTCAACCGACGCGGCGGCTCTCAGATGACCGAAGAAAGGTGGTACTCGAAGAACTGGCGAAGTTACTGGCTGCAGGCTTCATCATGGAAGTGCTGCATCCGGACTGGATATCTAATCCAGTCCTCGTGGAGAAAAAGAAGGACGAACCGGCGGTAGTCAAGGTGTGGCGCATGTGCATTGACTTCACCAACCTGAACAAGGCGTGCCCGAAGGATCCCTTTCCTTTACCTCGGATTGATCAAGTGATCGATTCTACGGCTGGATGTGAGCTGTTGTCTTTTATTGATGCATATTCTGGTTTTCACCAGATCCCACTGAACACTGATGATCAAATAAAGACTGCCTTTATTACCCCGTACGGGGCGTATTGCTATCGTGTCATGTGTTTCGGTTTGAGAAATGCCGGGGCAACTTATCAAAGGTGTATGCAGAAGTGCTTACATTCTCAAATGGGCAAGAATGTGCAAGTGTATGTCGATGACATTGTTATCAAAACTAAAAAGAAGCATACTCTCATCGAAGACCTCGAAGAGACATTTGCAAATTTAAGAAAGTATCGGTTGAAACTTAACCCGGACAAGTGCACCTTTGGTGTCCCGGCTGGAAAATTGCTCGGTTTCCTCGTATCGAGCCGAGGTATAGAAGTTAACCCGGCTAAGATCCGAGCTATCGAAAGAATGAAGTTGCCGAACTGTTTAAAAGATGTGCAGAAGTTCACGGGATGCCTTGCATCTTTAAGTCGGTTTGTAAGTCGGCTAGGAGAAAAAGCCTTACCATTGTATCAACTTATGAAGAAAAGTACCAGTTTCACTTGGACCCCGCAGGCGGACGCGGCGTTCAATGAGCTGAAGAAGATGTTGTCCACTGCTCCGGTGTTGGCATCCCCTTTGCAGAATGAACCGATGTTGATATACATTGCGGCTACAAACCGGTCGTAAGTGTTGCAGTGGTGGTGGAGCGAGACGAAGGAGGCAAATCGGTGCAGAGACCAATCTACTACCTGAGCGAGGTGATATCCACGTCGAAGCAAAACTACCCCCACTACCAGAAGATGACGTACGGAGTATACCTGGCGGTTAAGAAACTGAAGCATTACTTCCAAGAGCATCCCATGACGGTGGTATGTGATGCTCCAATCTCGGAGATCATCGGATGCAAGGACGCAACTGGGCGAGTTGCCAAATGGGCGATCGAGGTATCTCCATACACTCCGCATTATGAAAGGCGAGATGCAATCAAGTCGCAGGCTGCCGGACTTTTTATGCGATTGGGCCGAGATGCAATATGAGCCGCCCTTGCCGGACTATAATTATTGGAAGATGCACTTTGATGGGTCCAAGACCAAGGTCGGATTAGGTGCCGGCGTAGTCCTAACCTCGCCGAAGCAAGACCAGTTGAAGTATGTGCTGCAAATCCATTTCTCGGCGTCGAACAACGTGGCGGAGTATGAGGCCCTGATCCATGGGCTCAAGGTGGCAAAGGAGATAGGTGTCCGGCGTATAGAATGCTTCGGCGATTCAGCTTTGGTGGTGCATCAATCCACCGGCACTTGGGATGCGTTGGATGCGAACATGGAGTTGTATCGGTTTCATGTGCAAAAGGTGTCTGGGTTCTTCGAAGGATGTGAGTACAAGCACATACCTCGGGGGGAGAATGAAGCCGCCGACGTATTGTCCAAGCTCGGTTCATCCAAAGAACCGGTGCCACCGGGGATAGCGCTGAACCATTTGAGAACTCCTTCAATCAAGCCCTCGCCTGACTCCGAGTCAATTTTCTTACCGCCAAGTTCGGAGTCTGAGCCTATTCCTATGGAGGTAGACGTCGGATGCGTTTGGCCGGACTCGGGGACTGCTTCGCAGTATCCGAGGACTGATGGAGCTTTTCCTATGGAGATAGATGATGGGAACTTCGGGTCTGACCCGGGGACTTCGCACCAACACTCGGGGACTGGCCGAGCAATGGTGGAGGAAATCATGAAGGAGATCATGGCGACCGAACCAATGGAGATAGATGAGAGGCTTTTTCCTCTGCATCCAGTGCCGGAATGGGCGGAGCAGATCATGAACTTCATAGCCGATGGAAGTTTGCCAAGTGATACAACCGAGGCAAGGAGAATCCAGAGGAGAGCTAAGGGATACACCATCATCAACAAGGAGCTATACAAGAGAAGTGTGACCGAGGTGTTGCAGAGGTGTGTCGAACCAGCTGAAGGCAAGGAGATGCTTTTAGAAATCCACCAAGGAGAATGTGGACATCATTGCAGCACAAGAGCTCTGGTGGCCAAGGTGTTCCGGCACGGGTTCTATTGGCCCACCGCCAATGCCGATGCAGAAGATATAGTTCGGAAATGTGAAGGGTGCCAAAGGTTCGCCAAGCAGCAGCACATGCCAGCTTCGGCGCTCAAGACCATTCCTATCACGTGGCCCTTTGCAGTTTGGTGTCTGGACATGGTGGGAGAATTCAAGCCAGCCCGAGGCAATATGACTCACATACTGGTGATGGTGGACAAATTCACTAAGTGGATCGAGGTGAAGCCAATCCGAAAAGTGGATGGTCATACGGCGGTGACCTTTTTGAAGGAAATAATCCTGAGATACGGATATCCTCATAGTATCATTACAGACAACGGCACGAACTTTGCTGTCGGAGAGTTTGCTCGGTTCTGCATGAGTAAGGGAATTCGACTTGATGTAGCCTCGGTGGCTCACCCACAGGCTAATGGGCAAGTAGAGAGGTCAAATGCATTGGTATTGGCCGGAATCAAAGCTCGGTTGGTAGAACCACTGTTGAAAACACCGGGGTGTTGGATCGATGAGATACCAGCAGTTCTGTGGGGTCTAAGGACCACACCGAACAGATCAACTGGCTATACGCCATTTTTCATGGTCTATGGGGCCGAGGCAATGCTGCCAACCGACATTGAATATGATGCGCCCAGAGTGGCAATGTACACAGAAGCCGAGGCTAAAGAAGCTCGGGAAGATGCTGTAGATTGCTCGAGGAAGCAAGAGAATTGGCCTTATCTCGGTCAGCAATATATCAGCAGGGTCTCCGACGTTATCAAAGTCGGCATGTAAAACCCCGAAAGTTTAATGAAGGAGATCTAGTGCTGAGGCTTGTTCAGCGCAGCAAAGGTCGGCACAAGTTGTCACCTCCATGGGAGGGACCATACATTGTGAGCCGAGCTTTGCACAATGATTCGTACTATCTTATAGATGCACAGGAGCCAAGGGGAGATGGGCTGGATAGACCCGATTGGAGCTTCAGCGTCCATGGAATGTAGCTCTACTCCGACCCTTCTACTGTTGAAGGAAGTAATGTATGTACCTCGGCTGATCTTTAAATAAAAACTTCGGCACCTCGAGAGTGAGCTCGGGGACTGCCTCGCTCTTATGATTGCATGTTTCTTTTTGTTTGTACTCTTTCTTCGTTCGTATGCCGAACTATTTTGAACCTCGTCTCAAACTTCAAGTACTGTATGCTATGTAACTAATCTTGTGACTCGACTGACGAACGCCAGCATGGCAGTCAAGAGCAAAGACGAAAGAACATGGGAAACATGAAAATGAACTCGGGGACTCGGTCCAAAAAGACAGTTCGGCATATGTCGTTTACTAACCCCTGTTTTTACTTCTTTTTTATGTCGGATGACTTTGAAACATACCTCGGAATTTACCAAGTACTGTATGCTATGAACAACAATCTTGTGACTCGACTGTCGAACGCCAGAATGGCAGACAAGAGCAAAGAATGCCAAATATAGTAAACACGAAAGTAAACTCGAGCAATCATTCAAAAGGATTCGACATAAAGCTTAGAAAAGCATGGTTCGAATGAGCATGATAGTAATAGAGGTAGCAAAGGAACTACTTAAGTTTGATTACATCTGCGTCCCGGCATACCGGGGATTTAATGAAGTTTTTTGGCCAAGCATAAGTTCAGGTCGAGGCATCAGGAATTACGTCGGCAGCAGCCGATGTAGCAGGGATTTCGTCCGGAGCCGAGGTAGCCTGGGAAGTGCTGGCAACGTCGGCAGTAACCTCGGCACCAGGTTGTGGAGAAGCCTCGGTTTCTGCTTCGCGGGTTTCACCGCCGTCACCTTGCTCGGCCTCGACGTCGGATTCTGTTTCGTATTCCTCGTCTTCTGGCTCGTAATCCTCGGCGTCGGAGTAGGTGTCTCCTTCGCTCAAGTTCTTCGTGGTGGCATATCCAGCAAAGTAGTTGGCCATCTTTTGGCGGCGCGCGACAAGGATCGGGTCGGACGACCAAGGTGAGCCTCGCCGGAGAGTGTTCATCTTCTCGAGGTCGATCTTCTCGCACCAAGTCATGATAAACCTGAGAGCGGCATCAGCTCCAGCGCGAGCTGAAGATGAGCGCCACTCTCGCAATCTTCTTTCGGTGTCGCGAAGCTGGGCGGCGAGCTCGGGCGTAGATTTGGGAGCGTCGGCAAGAGGCCATAAGGCTCGGAAAGCAGACGCACCTGCATCAAGAAGTTCCGACCCAATGGTTTTCAAGGGATTGATCCGAGCCTTGATGGCCACGATGTGGTCCTCAACGGTCCAGACGGGGTTCGTCTCCTTACGCCTCTCCCTGTGCCGAGCAGTGATACTGCGGGCCGAGACTTGGGTGTAGGTGAAATGCTCTGCAGAAGGATAGCATGTTAATAATGAAAGAGATAGTTCGGCAAAGAGCCGGTATTGTTGAGGACAAAGCAAAGCTAAGGGGGCAAGAAACTTACCGTCCATCTCGCGGTTGATAGTTTGCAGCGTCGGGAGAAACTGGTTGACCTGCGCTTGCAGAGCTTCCAAAGCCTCGTGGCCGAGGTGGCGCGGGTCTCGGCTAACTGGAGCGCTTCCTGGTGATCCTTGGCGGCATCCTCCCGAAGTTTCTTCTCTGTTTCGACAACACTGGCCTTTTCCGCCTGCAGCTGCTCTTTTTCAGACGTCCGCAGCTCAGTGATGCGCTTGAGCTCCTTTACCAGACGAGCTACTTCGGCTTTCTCTTGTTGTAGCTTCTCGTCCAAAGAGTTCTTTTCTGCAAGGACGGCCTTGTGCTCGTCGTGGAGTTTCTTGTGGTCAAACAAGAGGGTATGAAAGATATCCGTGCGGACGTTCATAGTATTCTGCAAGGAAGAAAAACATAGCTCGGTTAGAAAGGCTATACCTCGACAAGAGTCTCGGGGACTCGGAGTCAAATCATTGGGAAAATGTTGCCGGGGTATGCCTCGACAGGAGTCTCGGGGACTCGTACCCGAGGTGCATGCTAAAGTAAGATAAAATGGTTTGGATACGTCGGATGAAAATGGAAAGTTGAGATTCAAGCCAAACAATTTTAACTCCGGCGGAGCGTCAATAGTTTACCTCGAATCTCGGGGACTGGGAATGGTGGATATTAGATGAGATACTGCATGAAAGTAAAGAGAATAGGACTTACGTCGATGTTTTGAGCAGCACGCAGGGCAGCAGTTTGTAGATCATATACGCTTCGGCCGCAGGCGCTGTTTCCCGCAGGATGCTCAGCCACCGGAGCAGCTAGGGAGGCCGAGGAGACCTCGTCTGCAGAATTCCAGTCTGCATTGTAGTGTTCCAAGGAGCCGAGGCTCTGGTCACTGTCAGTGCGCAGAGGAGGAAATCCCCACGGTCCGCCCTGCTCGATGCCCCTAACCGAGGCCTCCAAGGCCAAAGCAGCCTCGGAGCTTGAAGCAGGCCGGTTATCCAATATAAGAGATGCCCTCCGAGCATATTCTTCGGCCGGAGGGGCAGTCTCATCAACGGGTGCGGCGAATGGAGGAATTCGGCGTGTCACCGGGGGAGGAGACCTCGGTTGCATCCTTGAAGGAGAAGAGATAGTCAGGGTGCCAGACCCAGATGTTGGTTTGGGGGTGACCTTAGACTTCACCGTCTCTTTCTCTTTCTCCTTGCCCTTCTCCAACGGCAAGGTAGTCTGGCGAACTGGTTTTTGGGGCTGCTTGCTTGCTTGGGCTGCTTGCTTGCTTCTGCTGTTGCTTCTGCTGATGCTTCTGCTGTTGCTGCTGTTGGTTGCGGGCAGTCTGGCTGCGGGGGGAGAGTCGAGGCTCCGGCAAGGCGGTAGCCGGAGTTCTGGCGCGATTGGTCCCCGCATCCGTTTGAGGACGCGGAGAAGTCTGACCTCGGGTGGGGGCAGATTTCCCCAAGGCCGGGCCAGACCTCGGTGGAGGAGATCCGGGGCGAGAGTTCGTCGGGGTGGTCGTGGCTTCAGAGGCACCAACGGGTGCAGTCATGGAGGATACCTCCTGATCCACGTCTATGGGGTCACTGCAACGAAAGGAAGATGGTTAAGTGTTAATACCGAGGTAATATGTTTAAGCAACAAACATTGTTGGCTATAGAAGCAAAGCATTACCCATCCGAGGTAGGAAACCTCTTGCCCCCTCGGGCATGAGGAGGATTTCCGGACTTCTTCAGCCGACGTCTCTTGACCGGAGCCTCAGTGGGTCCGGAGGCTCCAGTGGCGGATGGTTCGGCGGCCGAAGTTGCGGCACCAGCGCGTTTCCGGCTGGTTGCTGGAGTAAAGTTCGGAAGGTGAGGAAGGCAGGAGATAGGTACCGCGTTTATTGGTTCCATGACGAGAAACCCCTCCTCGTCATCCGAAATCTCTTGAACTGAAGCTTGTGCTTGAGGCTTACCCGCGGTGGTGATGCGGGCCGAGGCAATGGGCATATAATCCTCGTTGTCAGGGTCCACGTTGGATGGTGGGTCCTCGACAGGGAGATCCTTGCCGAAGTGGTCCGCAGGATGGACTCCATCCTCGGCGGTCTGGCGGGAGAACAGCTGTATGGCAGACATATGAAAAGGAGTTAGGAAGAAAATTGTCAAGATGAACGTCGGTAGCAAGACCTCGGTGGTAAAGGAGTACGAAGAAAACGTCGGAATAGCGTACCTGTTTCGCTGGCTTGGTCCGGTAGTGGGGTTCCCTTCCCCATGTCCAAGCGTCAGGGATCTTGGACTTGGTGATAGCTCGGACTCGCCGAGCTACCGCGGCGTTGTCCAGTGCAACGTGCGTATGGCGGGTGGGGTCATAAAGACCGCTCATGTGGCAGATCTTGTGAGACCTCGCCTGGAGAGGGGAGACCCTGCGCTTCACGAATGTGCAGGCCAGGTCATCAGCCGTCAGGACTTTCCCGTCGTTTCCGGGGTCCTCCGGGTCCTGCCATTTCGCAATGTACTCATGGATGGACTTGAGTTCGCCGCTGTGAGGGGGAGTGTAGTCCCAGTTGAGCTGTTCTGTAGGAGGGCTGAGGTTAAACGCCGGCAGGTTGAGGAGGTCCTCTTCGCCGGAGTTCTTCACGTAAAACCACGTCCGGAGCCACTTGCGAACGGTGTCCGGAGTAGTGATACGTGGGAAGATGGAGTTTCGGCGAGGAGCTACGGTGGCAGCTCCGCAGGCGGTTAATTGCTTGGGCAGATCCTTGTTCTTTGGATCCGGGATCACTTGCCGCTTGAGTTGGAAGTAGCGAGAAAAGAGGTCTACCGTGGCTTTGAGGCCGAGGTATCCCTCAGAGAAGGAAACGATGCAGGAGAGAGTGGTGATGGCGTTGGCGGGGAGGTGATGAACCTGGAGTCCGAACTTGTCGAGGAAGCTCCGGAAGAAATCACTAACGGGCAGTCCGAAGCCGCGCTGGAAGTGCGCGACGAAGACCACCCGTTCCCCTTCCTTGACTTGAGGCTCGAGTTCGCCCTCTGGCAGGCGACACTCTACCCCGGCGGGAATCCGCCGAGTCGCCCTGAGCCACTGGATTTCGTCCGGAGTTACATCCGAACCTTCCCAGCCGGCTCGTTCTCCGACCTCCAGTTCGAGGTCTGGAACCTCGGTTTGTTCCGAAGTCTCAGGAGGAGACATCTCGGCAGAATCAATCTGCAGAGAATGCACAGAAGTTTAGCAAAGGAAAAAGTAAATCTGGAATCTAAGGCTATATCTGGCTAACTCAGGAGGAGTTGGACGGCTATCTAATGTACATAGAGGCACATATATGCTAGGCGAACGTCTGTCCGAGGTATGAAACTCATTTCTACCCAAAAAAGTATGCGAGTAAGATCTACCGGAGGAGGTAAATAGAATTTTATTCAAGAACATATGAAGAACCAAAGCGCGAAGAGGAAGAAACCTAGGGCAATGCCTAGGGTATCAAGAAAGGGAGTACATACCGTGAAAACGAGGTGCTGAAGGGCGGCGCCGGTGACGCGGTCGCAGCGGCGACGAAGGAGCTGCTCGTCGGCGGCGGCTGGAACGCGTTTCTTCTCAACCGGAAGCGGCGGCGCTGGTGGCGATGGAGGCGAGACGGCGAGTGAATGAGGAAGAAGAGGGAAGCACTGCCCTGGGCCCGTATTTATAACCGCGGGCGGTAACTGCGCACTACCGCGCGGTTATCGGAGCGGCGAGTGGGATCGTTTGTGCACAATGGCCCACGTGGCACGAAGATAGCGGTGGGCGAGCAGGCCACAGGATCGGTTGCAGGAGGCAAACCGTCGTGCGGCGCGGTTACTGGAGCGCGAAGCGGCGCAAGCGGGAAACCTCCGCTGACGTGGGCCGCGTGGTGGAAAGCACTCGAGTGCTTTGACTATCGTGGACCAGGAAGTGACGGATGGGACACGTGAACAGTGTTCTCTGACCGAAGTCAGTAAGGATGCAGAAATCGAGGGGTTGACGTCCGAGATCTCGGCGGATACTTCGGAAAAGCAGCATGGCCCGAGGAACAGACCGATGGATTTCTCGGGTATTGGTTCGGTAACCTGCAAAACATTGTAGCGCATGTGGTTTCGGGTTGAACCTGATGCGGCCTTTCATCCGAGGCTGCGAGACCACATCAGCTTCGGGGACTACTGTCGGGGGGTTACCCCCGGGTAGGGTAATGATGAGGTAAAGACATGTAAGGTTAAGGCAGTAAGCTGTCCGAGGGAACGATTGAGCAAGGACGCAGGAGGCGTCATCCGACGTAAGGTGTACGTCCGAGGTATACTTTCCGAGGTATCAACCTCGGGGCAGTCAGCTAGCTACCACAGGAATAAGATATTCTCTACCGAGGTATATGATCAGGAGTGTTATCCGAGGTTGGCAGCAAGGATCGAGGCATGTCAGAGAGGTCACGGGTGCCGCAGAGCTCGTAGCCCGAGGCTTCAGAGGACGGCGAGGTCCGTCCACGGGATTCCCGGAAGCTCGGGGGCCTAGGAGCTGACTTGGCCATTTCGGGAAAGGTCTACAGGCTAGACCTCGGCAGGCTACTGAAGTATGACCGAAGAGGAAAGCTAGGCCTGGCTGGCCTGACAGTCCGGCCGTTGGGCTGGCAGGAGGCAGAGGCTTGTCTTCTACCTTTTGGCCATGCCATTGTCAGTTGTAGGCAGGGGTAAAAATGTACTTCGGCCTGTGTATATATGCGGCTTCTCTACCTCCAGAGAGGGAGAGGCAAAACCCTAGCTCATTTCCCCCTTCGTAGTTTCACCTTCTACTCGAGCTCTCACTTTGGTAGCAACATACAGCTCGAGGAGCACCTTGTACTGAGAACCACACTGATATATTGAGAGAGGCAAGGCAGGAGTAGGGGTTTTACTTCCTCACGAAGGCCCCGAACCTGGGTACATCGTGGTGTCTTTTGTGTTCTTGGCTTTCTTGGTTTCTTGTTCATGTTCTTGTGGTTTCTTGCATGTTCTTGCTTGTGCACGTCTTGAGTGCATAAACCCTCCCCGGATTCCCCCAACGACCGTTCGGCCCCAACTAAGCCATACCCATGGCATCTGCCGTGATCCAACCACGACAGTGTTCCTCTAGCAACTCTGACCGCCATGAAACAGTTGTGCTATCGATGAAGGAATCCACTGTGATCGGTGTATCATCCTTCAGATTGGCAAGGGGGCGGAGCATGAAATCACGCGGCAACCAGTTGTCGTTCCACGCATGTGTGCGCTCCCCTGTCCTGATCCTCTTGATCAGTCCCTGCTTCATTGTGTCCCGCCCCTCCCCTAGCGCCCTCCACACCTGTGAAGGATGAGAGCCGACCTCCACATCGAGGAAGTCTGTGGTGGGGAAGTATACCGCCTTCAACACCCTGGCGCTTAGAGCTTCAGGGTTTTGTAAGATCCTCCAAGCCTAGCGTGCCAGCATTGCCAGGTTGAATAATTCGATGTCTTTGAACCCAATCCTCCAGAGAATTTTGGTGAACACATAGTCTCCCAAGACACCCAACACGTCTTGCGATTACCATCCTTACTACCCCACCAGAAGCTGCGGAGCATAGCATTGATGGCCTTGCACAAACCTCTTGGTAGTTTAAAACATGACATAGAGAAGGTGGGAATCGCTAGTGCCACCGCCTTAATTAACACCTCTTTCCCACCCGATGACATTGTCTTCTCTAGCCATCCTTGTATTCTATTCGATATCCTGTCTTTTAGGTACTTGAAAGCCCCATTAGTTGAGCGTCCAATATCAGAAGGCATGCCAAGATACTTCTCATTCAAAGTCTCATTAGGAACCTGGAGAACATCTTTTATGACTTGCCTACGCCCCTCCGGGCAGCCCTTGCTGAAGAACACTGATGATTTATCCAGGTTTACCGCTGCCCTGACGCATTACAGTATTTCTCCAGTATATCATTTACCTCAGCAGCTCCCTCTACACTAGCTTTGACGAACAGCAGGCTATCATCGGGAAAAAGGAGGTGATTCACTGCGGGAGCAGTGGAGCCACCTTGATCCCTTGAAGATGCGATGATTGACGACTTTGTTTTAAGAGGCCGGATAGGCCCTCTGCTGCAAGCAAAAAAAGATAGGGGATATAGGGTCTCCTTGCCGGAGGCCCCTTGACGGACGAAACTCCTCCAGAGGCGCTCCATTGAGCAAAACCGAGAAGGATACCGATGAGACAAGGCTCAACACAAGATTAACCCGCTGTATGTGGAAACCCATGCGTATCATGATATCACGTAGGTAATCCCACTCAACCCGGTCATAAGCCTTCCGCATGTCGAGTTTAAGAGCACAATGTTGATGTTTCTTGGCCCCATTCCGCTTCATAAAATAAAGACACTCGTACGCCGTAATAATATTGTCCGTGATCAGTCTACCCGGGACAAAAGCTGACTGTTCCTCCGAGATGATCTCTAGGAGTATAATCTTCAACCTGTTCGACAAGACCTTGGAAGCGATCTTGTATATAACGTTGCACAGGCTGATCGGGCGGAATTGTCCTAATTCTTCTGGGAAGCCACCTTTGGAATCAGAACGATAAAGGTTTGATTTATACCTTCCGGACTCTCTTCTCCACGGAGAATACGCGGCACAACCATTGTCACCTCCACGCCACAGAGGTCCCAATGTTTCTGGAAAAACTGTGCCGGATAGCCATCAGGCCCTGGCGCCTTCAAGGGGTACATCTGAAAGAGCGCAGTTTTGACTTCCTCCTCCTTAAACGGAGCAGTTAAACCCTCATTCATCGCAGCCGTGACTGTGACTGGGACAGTGCACATCACCTCCTCCATGCCTGTTGTCCCCTCCGAGGTATATAGGTTACGATAGAAGTCTCGGGTCAGCTGACAAATCTCAAGTTGATCCTCTGTAGGTGATCCATCCGGCCTCCTAACTCGTCCAATTCTGTTCCTTTTCTTCCGACTGCTTGCACGCATATGAAAAAAAATTGTGTTACGGTCTCCTTCAGACAACCATTGAATGCGAGACCGCTGTCTCCACATCATTTCCTCCTGGTGTTGGAGTTCGATCAAGCGCTCCACGATTTTTAGCTCCTGGTGGCTAGGGCCAACCCGATCTGGTAGAGCTCGTAGGTCAGCAAGCTGTAATCGGAGAGTTTTTAGTTCCTTGCGTACGCTGCTAAATGTCTCGCGTCCCCAGGAACATAAAGACCTTGAGAGGCCCTTTAGCTTCTCATGCAGCCCATGCATGGACGTGCACGTATCATTGCCCCACTCCGTCTTCATCATCGGATGAAAATCTGGGTGCGTCTCCCACATGGCCTCGTAGCGAAACAGCCTTGGCTGCCTTGCCGTCTCATCGACAGGGGTGTGCCAGAGGATTATCGCGGAGTGGTCTGACGCAACCGCTGTGAGATGCTGAAGTCTGGCAAGCGGGAACCGCTCGGACCAGCTGGCCGTCGCCAGAGCACGATCTAGTCGTACCCGACAGTAGGATCCTCCGGCGACCTTCTTCTCAAACGTCCACGGAGTGCCTGTGTATCCGAGATCCATGAGCTCACATATGTCAACGGTATCTCGGAATAGCTGAATCTGGGTGTTGCTGCGATCATTCACACCCATATGTTCCTCCCGAAGGAGTACTTCATTAAAGTCCCCAATGCAAAGCCATGGTAACGGTGACGATGCTTTGATGAACTTCAACATGTCCCAACTCTTGTGACGATGTCTGACTTGAGCCTCTCCGTAAACACATGTTAGCCTCCATGGTTCCACATACGGAGGAATCACAACCGCACCGATATGGTACAGAGAGTAAGGTAACAACTCCAACTTTATTGCATTGTTCCAGAAAATCGCTAGGCCGCCGCAGCGACCTATACTACTAACAGCGAAACAGTTATCGAAACCCAAAGTTCCCGCTAAACACTCCACCCTAGACTTCTGTAGTTGGGTCTCCACAACACACAGAATAGATGGGGCAAATTCCCTCACGAAATCGTGAAGTTCACGAACTGTCCCAGCATTGCCCAGGCCGCGGCAGTTCCAAAGTAGTGTACTCATTGCTCCCGGTGGCACCCCGCGTCGGAGTCCGCCGATATGCTCGCTTGTTTTGTCTTCTTTGGAGATTTCTTGTTTCTCTTCACCTCGCGCGCCGATGGCGGTGGAGGAGGGGTGCCCGAGCGTGGTGGGTAGCTCTTTGGCTCACCCTCTTCCTCAAACACCAACTGCTTAGCAATTTCCTTGCCCTCAACCGGACCAACGACCCCCGGCTCCTTCCATTCCAGCATCGGCGGAGCAACAGTGTCCACCAGAGCCGTCTTTGCTGGGCTGACTTCTGTCAGCTTTGCATCAGCAGATGTACACTTCCGTGTTTCGGCAACCAGCGCTCCAATACCACGGCCGCTTCCATCCCCGCGACCACGGCCACCCTCGCTATGTCCGCGTCCACCATCACCACGGCCACGACCCAAGTCGCCACGGCCGCGTCCAGCGCCACCGCGTCCACGTCCGCCATCACCACGTCCCCGGCGGCCATCTCGGCCACCCCTCGGAGCCGCACCCCGCCCCGCCGTGCCTCGGCCACCTAGAGGGTGCCCATTGGTGTTCCCATCCTGTCCATCCGCATCAGCATTCAACTGGGCACGGTTCCAGGCTGTGTCTACCAGCAGCCACGTACCGAACCTCACCTCCCCTGGGGAGTTCACACCAGAGCCACATTCTTCTTTCATGTGGCCAATGAGCCCGCACAAAGCACAAAAGCGCGGTAGCTTCTCAAACTTAACTCGCATGACCACCGGCGGGAGCCCCTCCGGTTTAATGGATACAAAACGGGTCAGTTCTTTCCTCACATCCAGCCAGATCCTAGCTCGGACATAGTCTCCTCCCTCAGACCTGGGATACACCTCCACAACGAGCACCTCTCCCACATTGGCAGCTGTAACAACCCAAAGTTTGAAAACCTAAAAACCCGAGTAAAATTTTTCACTTTTGCATAACATGCATGCATCATGGCATCTTTTGCTCAATTGTTCATGTTGAAACCAAGGTTTGGGAAAACAAATGACAACAAAGGGAAACAAAAGCAAGATTGATTTCTAACAACTCAAACTAAAATGGGTTGGTTGTGACCAAACCCATTCAACTAACTTCCATATTTGTCAAGGAAGTTCCAAGAGCCTAAAAGGTAATGTTTTGCAATTACTAAATTTTTCCAAAAAGAGCAACCTTTTTGAGTTTAGCAAAATGCCCTATTTGAACCTATGAACAAAAGTGGTCCAAACTAATTTATTTTGAGGCACCAATTTTGTGGAGCTTCCACAGGGTATAACAAGGCTACACAAATTATTTCATATTTTTCTGAAGTATTTAAGTGCCTCTATAAAATCCCCCAAAAGCTGCTGGAATTTTAAAAGGAGCAGAAGGACCAATCTGTGATGATTTTAAAACTTCCAGGGACCTCTCTGCAAATTCTTCTTCTTCCTCGTCGCTGTAGCGACCGAGGGCGCCGCTCCCGCCGTGCTTGCACCGCACCACCTCGACGCCGCGCCGGGCCCCCCTGCACTCCCTCCACCCGCTGGAAGAGGAGCACCCCGAGACCAAGTGCTACTCCCCATTCCCCACATCTTCTTCCTCTCCCTCTGTTTTCCCCACGCCATGGCCGACGGGTACCTCGAGCTGGCCGCGCTCGTCGCCGTCGTGGGAGTAGCTCCCGCGTAAATCGAGCCCAACCATCCGCGCCGCCGTGCTTCCCTCCCCCTCCTCGTGGTAGGAATCGAGCCCGGAGGCCGTGAATCGCCGCCGCCGTTCGATTTTCCCCCGACCACCGCCGCCGTCGTCGCGGTCGATCTCCGCCGGCTCCGATCACCTCCGGCCTCCCCGACCTTCCACCGTGCCTGAGGGTGAGCTCGCCGTACCGTGAACCTCTCCTTGCCCTCCCCTTGCTCTCGCCTCGCCGTGCCCGTGCGAGCAGCACGTCGCCGTCGTGCTCGAGCGCCCGGTCGCAGAGCCGGCCTTAGCCGGGCTGCGTGCCGTTTCGCTCTGGTGCCTAACCGGCTTCTGGGCCGGCCCAACCAGCCAGAAGGCCGGACGCCTCTGTGCCCCGCCCGGTTTTCAAACCGGCCCCAGCCGGCTCCACTGACGGGCTCCTCTGGAGCAGGCCCGGCCTACAAACCGGCCCAGCCGGGCCACAAACCGGCTACACAGTTTTTTTCCCCTGTTTATTTCTTTTCCATTTCTTCCTCGATAGAGGTTGCCTCCCGCTCCTCCCTCGCGGCGTTAGGGTTGTCGATTCTATGATTCAATTACTCCATCTCTCTCTCTCGAATCCGAACAATTAAATTTTGATAGTTGTTGGAAATAAAATTATTAAAAGAATAAACTTAAAAAGAAGAAATTAATAAAAGTAATAACTTCTTATCGGGACCTCAGAAAATTATGTTTCTTATACCAAAATGTTCGGAAAGTTGTGAACTACCTAAAATCATCATCATTCATGCATATTTGATCACAATTATAATAACGTGCTCTAGTAGTAATTATAATCACTAAGTTTAAATATGGGGTTTATTCCAAATAATGCCATAAATATGATGGGGACCCCATTTAACTTGTTGATCATGTTAAATGCTTCTAGGGTGCATTTAAAATGTCATATCATCATTTTTGTATGCATTGCACAATTGCCATGTGTTGATTGTTGTTTTTGCTTTCCGGTGTTTTTGCTCTCCGGTAGATCACGAGTTCGGAGTTGAGCCTCATTACTCCGACGAGCAGTTTTACTCCTCCGCTCAACAAGGCAAGCGTAATCCCCCCTCTGAGCATGTCTTATCCTATTTTCCGCAAATATTTTCTCCACTATAATATTGCATGCGGTTCCAAATGTCAAGTTGCATTAAGATTCCGATGCCAATTACCTGTTTCCCCTCCTATTATCCATAGAATTGTATTGTTGGCCTGAAATATCTAACTATGCAATGTTGATGCTTAGCCATGCTTAGTTAAATGCTTAGCAGTCCGGTGGAGGTTCCATGGTTGGAAACAGGTGTTGATATGGACAGATGATGGTGGAGAAATTGTGGGGAAAGGTAATAAAATGCTTAAAGGTGGGGATGAGAGGCCACTGTGGTTGTGGTGCTTTGTCTCGTTCCCGTCGCCTAGGTGCGAGTTCTATACCTCTTGAACCAAGACTGAGCGTGCAACCATGCGTGAGGCCTATGCAATTGCAGGAACCCTCATAGACTAAATAACTCGGGTGGGACTAGCCAGGGTCCTCTAGTTCGGGCTTCCATTTGCGCGTGCGTGATGATGGTGGGATGAACTGAGATGAGGATGGTGGTGTTTAGGAAAATGAGTGGCCACGGGGCAGTGTGTTGGATCGCTGCTCCGTCCTCACTGATGATCCTAGGTTAGTCCTTAACGAGGGAGAAGTCAACACCGCTCCCACCCAGCCGGCTCTCCCAGGAAGAGAGCTAAAGGCCAGGCAATGGGCCGGACGGTACGCGTGGCAAACATTGTACACCCCTGCAGGGTAAATCTTTTCGAAAAGCCGTGTCCGCGGTTATGGACGAACTTGGGAAGTGAAGGTAAGATCATAGAATAACTTTAACGGAATGATTAAAAACTGGGTACTAGAGGTACCACTCACAATTGCAAGGTGAGCTTCCTCGAGGGTGATTCGGGGAGGTGCCTTTGATGAACAGGTACGGTGGTTGATGATGGTTGATGTTGAGAAAGGTGATCAAAGAAAAGAGTCACTTCTTATCCCCTTTTAAAAATACTCTGAATAGTCGATGCCATTGAGTTATGTTTTCATAAATAAAATCAGCTTTATGCAAAACAGCCATAAAACTTTGAAAGCCTCATCGAGCTAAAACTCTATATATAATCTTGCGAGTTCGTCGAACTCAATGTCGTTTGTTTTGTTTCAGAGGAGGACTTCACCGACCTCGAAGGTAGGTTCTTTGTGGACGTCGACGAGTAGTCTGGGGTTCCCAGGTGGCAGCTTGGGACATCCCGGAACAGCTGGCGCGGGATGTTTATTTGTAGGCCTCTTAGGCCATATTTTGGTTCTTGTTGTTTAGAACAACCTAATTTGCTTCCGCTTGATGTAATGTTGGGTCTGTGACCTCTGGTTGTCATTTGCTATCTTTCTCTATTATAAGAGTTGAACTATATGCTTTGTGTCGTAGAGTCTGTGATGTGCCAGTTGTTCCACAAGTCTTGATCTCTTTATTATGCTTTGATAGTTGAGCCTGTGTTAAGGCATCAATCGGGGTGTTGCGTTGCCGGTGATCAATTCCGAGCAACGCCTGCCAAAGGTTTTGGCCGGGGATTGTTAACCCGTAACCTCCGGTTGTATCGCTTAACCGGTGACACTCAGCATCACTGTATAGCAGTCAGGTCGGGGCGCCACAGCAGCCAGACCAGAGATGATCTGCTTCTTGCGGTATAATTCCGGGATGTCGTGTATCTGAACCCAGGCATGGATTCGGTTCAGCTCCACTTCAGATGCCTTGCAGCTCCCGTCGTACTTCTCAATCAGCAGGCCCTGCTCCCGAAAGATCCATGGACCTTGCTCCGTTATCTTCTTCCAATCTCCAAGGCAATTAGCCTGAATCATGAACTTGCCACCATCAAGGTCCCTGAAGGAAATCTCCTGTGCCGACGCCCAGGCAAAGCTCATTGTTTTCTTAAGCGACGTCGCGCTAAACGGCCTTCAAGTAAGAACACGCATAACCGCCATCCACTTTATTTCCTCTCTCAGAGTATCAACGTCATCCTTTGGAACGAAAACTCCACCAATGTCTTCACTCTTTAGGTTCAGACTGCTCAGCAATTCCGCCAGCGAAGGTTCATCACCAGGCTACACCACAGGCGCGCTGGCCTTTCTCCGCTCGCTCGCGTTACCCTTCTCGCTTGCCTCCGCCATGACTCGATCCAATCTGCAAACCTAGGCTAGGAAACCGCCAAGGCCGGGCGGTCAGACCAGCTGACCCCTTGATCAGCCCGAGTAGCTCCTTCGCTAGGGGTGAGAGATGGAAAGATCGTGGGGGATTGGAGATCCTCTCGCCGGAGATCGATCGATCGCCGCCGCGGTCGTGCTAACCCTAGTCGCCTATCGCGAGAGCGATGCGAGGACGAAGAGGTATACTCTCGTTGGGACTTCAATACATACCCAACGCGACTTAGGGCAACTTCTTTTGGGCTTATGCTTATGCATAAGCCTGCTTATGGATTCGGTGGGGAGAAACTGTGGTGGGTAGAAACTCCCAAAAACTGAAGAGAGGCTTCTTTTGGGCTTATCCTGTATTTGCTTATTTGCTGTGATGAGTTATGAGATGTCGGTTATGCCCTGAATTTAGTATGTGCACTTAATAAAGCGATGTTAAGTTAGTTTTTAGTAGAAAATGAGCTAGAAATAAAATATAAAATAATATGAAAAGGTACATGACAATAAAAAAATGATTTCCATGAGTTTCAACACTGTAACCATTCATCATGCCTGTAATTAGCCCAACGGTCTCCCAATGTGTAGACTACTAGTTGAAATAATAAAATCCTACATCAATAAAATCATCATTTACTCTAGTTTTGATGTATAGAAAGTTTCA
Source organism: Poa pratensis (assembly GCA_947311845.1). Classification (NCBI taxonomy): domain Eukaryota; kingdom Viridiplantae; phylum Streptophyta; class Magnoliopsida; order Poales; family Poaceae; genus Poa; species Poa pratensis. The sequence goes on along the minus strand of CAMZMU010000081.1, from coordinate 9,155,953 downwards.
GTAATCAAATACACTAAATAAGCAACATTTAGTCTATTTTTCTTTAGTTTTTCTCTGTACAAAAAATTCCAGGAAACAAATACACAAAATACACAAAAATTTCCAAGTTGCATCGCTGGTGGAAAAGAGAAGCAACGGCTAGTAGTGCAGCCTGAGACGATGGTCCATCATGGTGGCCCAGGAGACGACCAGTCGATCGGAGGGTCGGTGGTGGAGCCGTGTAGGAGAGGAGCAGATGCGTCGGGGCAGAGCTTCGGGCGGAGCAGCAAGATCCGTCAGGCGGACTTGCGAGATCGGTCGGCGGCGGGGTGGTCGAGCGGCGGCAGGGGCCGGCCCGGCCTTGTAGCAGACAGCGGACGACGGGCCGGAGCAGAGCAGATCTGGCGGCGCCGGGTGGAAGGGCGGCGGTGCCGGGGTGGAAGGGCGGCAGCAGGGGTGGGCAAGCGGCGGCGGGGACGGGCGAGTGCGGGCGACCGGAAGATTTCTTTTTTCGTCGCTCGTTCGGTTGACCTAGGAGGAGAGGAAAGCGGTCGGGCGTGTGGGTCGGGTGGCAATCTGCTGTAAATTACCTCAAGGACATGTCTGTTACTGGTAACGTTTCGCGAGCGCGCGGAGAAGCTCGGGAAGCTGTCCAGAAACGAGCCTGAGGCAGTTTCTTGCTCCCTTCACGATTCGAGATTCACGGTGGAAATAAGGAAACCAGAAGCTGGATCCTTCTTTTGGGCTTCTGCTGTCTGGGACCTAGAAGCAGCCGCAGAAGCCCAAAAGAAGTGGCCCTTTATTTGGATTGCAAATTGTGCTAAACTATTTGTTACAAGTTTTCTATATATATTTTATAAAATTTTGTGCTAAACTATTTTGACCTAAGCTATGGACAACAAATGGGAGCCGCAGCTGGATTGCACTTAGGCTAAAGTTTACCTCAATCTTTTTCTTGTGCTTGATCATGCTCGCAGGTTTAACAACAAACAGACTCGAAAGTTCTTGTTCGGATTACTTTTGTTTCCAGGTGGCGAGCGAAACCTCTCGCGCGTGATGGATTGAAGCGGCCTTGTGATGGATCGGCGCGAACTTTTGTGCCGCTTCGCCGGAGATGCGTGAAACCCGGGGCGCCCCGGTGCGTTGGACACGGGAGGCAAGGCAAGCTCCCCCCATGCTCTCGCACAGCAGCACCAATCAGGCACGAGGTGCGTACGTGTGCACATCGTCATACTAGCATCCTTGGTAGTAAGGGCATCTCCAGCCGTCCCAGCGCCTCCCAGGGCCGATTTTAGCGCCGTTTTGGCCTGGTAGCGCCGTTTTTTCGCCCAGTCAGCCCCCCCAGGAGCCCAAAAAGCGCCGGATCGGCGGAAACTAGCGCCGGCGTTCCCAGGCCAAACCCAGCCCACCGGGTTCGGCTTGGGGGAGAAAAGCGCGCGTGGGCCAGCGCTGTCGGCGTGATAGCGCATATCCCACCCCCACGCCGTGTTCTTTCCCCATCTCTCGCGTCGCCGCGATGTCGCCGCCGGTACCACCCCTCCCCACCTCCGCCGCATACAACTAGCTAGGAAGCCGCCATCTCGCCCAATCCTCCGCCGCCGGCCGCCCCTCCTCCCCCGCCGTCGTCTCGCCGCAAAGAAGGCCCTCGGGAAAGGCTCGCCTCCACCTTGCCTACTTGGTGTTCGGCGATTTGGCCGGCCGAGCCATGGACTCCGACGACGAGGAGCTGCTCGCCGAACTGCTCGACGAGGAAGCCCAGGCCGACATCGACGATGAAGAGCACCTGCTCGTCCTCGCCTGCCTTGCCGGCCTGCTCGACAAGGCGAAGCCGCGGCGTGGTGGCTCAAAGCCCGGCCGCCGCAAGAGCAAGCCGAGGCAGCGCTACGAAGGCTACTGCATCCTCTACTCCGACTACTTCGCCGAGAACCCCACGCAGGACGAGGCTGTGTTCCGGCGCCGTTTCAGGATGAAACGGCAACTCTTCCTCGACATCATGCATGCCATCCGGGAGTTCGACACCTACTTCAAGCTGAAGACGGATTGCACCGGCACGGTAGGGTTTACCTCAATTCAGAAGTGCACGGTGGCGATGAGATTGCTTGCATATGGTGCTCCCGCTGACGCTCAGGATGACTATCTGCGCATGTCTGAGTCTTGCGCCATTGAAAGCTTGAACAGGTACTGCAGGGCAGTGGTGGCAGTGTTTGGGCCAAAGTACTTGCGATCGCCCAATGCGGATGACACTGCCCGGATCCTGGCCACCAATGAAGCAAGAGGCTTCCCAGGGATGCTTGGAAGCATCGACTGCATGCATTGGGCATGGAAGAACTGTCCATTTGAATGGCAGGGGATGTACAAATGCCACAAAGGAGAGTGCAGTGTGATTCTTGAGGCCGTGGCTACACATGATCTATGGATTTGGCATTCCTTCTTTGGTATGCCAGGAACTCACAACGACATCAATGTGTTGCAGTGCTCGAATGTCTTCGCCAAGCTTGTTGAAGGTCATGCCCCTCCAGTGAACTATGAGATCAATGGGCACCAGTACACAAAGGGCTACTACCTTGCAGATGGCATCTACCCGATGTGGTCAACATTTGTGAAGAGCATCTCCAACCCTGTGCCAGGAAGCGCGAAAGCTTGGTTTTCCAAGTGCCAGGAGGCTTGCAGGAAGGATGTTGAGCGGACATTTGGTGCGCTGCAATCTCGATTCGCTGTTGTCCGGTACCCAGCTCTGACTTGGTCCAAGGCCAACATGTCTGAGGTGATAAACTGTTGTGTGATCTTGCACAACATGATCATTGAGAGCGAGCGGAATGAGCCGGTGGCTGACACTGAGTACTACAGGCAGGGTCCTCTTGAAGATGTGGATCACCAGGTGCCGGCAACATGGGCAAACTTCATGACTATGCGTCAGGAGATTCGAGACTCGACGGTGCATACACAGCTGCAAAATGATCTGGTGGAGCACCTGTGGAGGCGCAAAGGCAATGGCCATGCCGACGCCTAGTTTGTTCTATTTGCTTGCATTGTTGAACTATTTGTCTATTGATTTGTATGTTGAACTATTTGTGTGTGGATTTGTATGTTGAACTATTTGTGTGTTGATTTGTATGTCGAAAGTTGGCCGAAACTTGGCCGAAAGTGTTGATTTGTATGTTGAAAACTTGGCCGAAAATTGGCCGGCTGGGGGCGTCCTAGGTTCGGCGACTGGGAAAACGCCAAACCCAGGGCGTCAAATTGCGCCGGCGCTCCCCCAGGCCGTCCAAAAAGGCGCCGTTTTTCGGCCGGGGGGGCCGAACGGCTGGAGATGCCCTAATTCCCAGCCTGCGAGGTCTTGCATGGTGTGTCTTCATTATTCCTGATGAGTGTACCGTTGCTAGTCACACCCTCGATCGTCTCGGGGCCATAAATCGATCCAGTCGTTCGTTACATGGACACACCGATGCCATGAGCTCCCTTGCATTCCTTGCATCGGACAATTAAGCACATCGTCACAAGAACACGCATGGATCTGAGCAGGGTGGGCCTCATCGGTCATCAGCAAGACACGCGGGCCCTTCCGGCAGCTGTGCTTGTGTGTGGCCGTGGGCCGGTGCCGGTGCCGACAGCCGTCCGTGGGGCATCGTACGACGGGTGATGCGCTGCACAGTTGCGTGGCGTGGGTGATGCGAACGAGCTACCTCCGCCGTGGGCCCACGGTACAGCGCACAGCCTACTATACTAGTAGTCGTACGACGTGTGGCGGTGTCAGCTGCTGCGTGACTTCACTCACTGCTGCCCTGCCTCCTTCCGCCGCACACCACTGCTCCGGCCTCCCTCGAAAGTTATTGTTACAGTACTACTGTACTACAGTACATTGCTAGTCCCAATGGAAGGTGAAGGCACCGAGGGCAAGAGGGATAGGGACGGGAGGGGAGTGTGACGGCACAGCACAGTACCGTTTCGTTTCCCCGTGCACACCACACCACACGCAGCGTCGCAGACACACGGGGCGCCCAGCCCAGGCAATGTGCGCTCTCTACTCTTGGCCAGTCTCACCCTACTCACTCGTACACTCGTAGCTGCATGCACGTACACGCACGCTGTCCTGTCCTACTCCCTTCTTTTCATCAATTTCTATAGCATCATCATTCCCTGCGTGCGCGTCAACTCAACTCAGTTATAGCTGCCCAATATTTATTGCACAAATTATCTGTTGAAATTTCACACGATTTCTGTATGGGTATCGAAATCACCATCATAGATACACAGTAGATTTAACCACACATGACAGATTAACCATATGTAACAGATTTGTAGAACTAAATATTGGTGCAAACAAAAATAAAGTATCACACATATACGTATTGAGCGGGAAGGTACCCACCACAGCTCCGTTGTCGATGTCGGCAGTGACAAACGAACAATTAGCGCAGATATAGTCTAACGGAAGCGAGCAATCGCGTGACGCTTTCAAAGAAAAAAAAAAGCTTATCGGTGCCCTCGCGATGCAGGATCTCACGGGACGGGCTTCAGAGTCCTGCTCTCCCGGGCGGCTGTGTACACGGTCGTCAGGAGGGAGACATGAAGGAGCGTGCGAGAGTCGGTTCTAGATCCGCATAATGGAAGAAGCACTGCACTTGTCAAGCGTACACATGGCTATTGACACGTACACATAGAGATTCACCATTCACAAATTAATATATCAAGCTATAACTCGAACTCGATTCACAAAATGCGACGTGCGTGCGAGGCGGGCGGCGGAGGAGGCGTGCTTAGGAGCTCCTTCTATGGTCACTCACCTAGTTGAGACTATATATAAGAGCTCAAAGAAGATAAATGTGTTATGACTTATCTGTGTTGATTTATGCCCGACTAGGTCAGCATCGGGCTCAAAGTTTAGGTATCCAGCGCCGGTTGTACCAATCCCAAAAAAGTTTGGGTAGAGCCGGATCGGTGGGTTCTGTTTCCTTAACCAAGCCACAACATGTGAGTCGCCGACTCATTCTTCAACAGGCACGTGGGAAGAGCGCCTTTGGAAACCCACTGCTGAAGCCGAATAGGCAATTAAAGCTGGAATGACGACTACGAAGGCTTCAGTAGTTTCCTTTCTGGTTTTACCTGCTTTGCATCCGCTTTGACCACTTCTTCTCTATGTCACTAATCAGAATCGGAGAGAACCATGAGACTTTCTTTTCTCCCAGCAGGCTCTAGCGCTACACTTTAGCATTCCCTCATTGGCTTAAATTGGAGAGTCGTTACAACAGCAAGCAAGGTGCGGGAGCATTTGAAAGGGCAAACGGGGGAAGGGAAAGGCCATGTCTAGCTCATGTCGATCTTCGTGTCAGTTTTTTTCATTAGCTCAAAGTATAAGCAAAAAGCGTAGGTCTTTTTCGGCCACCAAGGACGCGGAATGTGACATTGGATATATAAATTTTTCATTTCAACATATTTTTTCCGATGGGAACTAAATCTTATTTTGTTAAAAAAATGAATAAGGAAGCCAAATAGCTAAAAAAAGCGATTGTTTTGGTTTACTATAACCATCAGCATATTGTTTCAGCTTATAATTTGCTCTCTCTCTCTCTCCCAATTAGTAGCATGTGACTAAAATTTAGACGTTGTACACAACATGTTGAACAATTTTTGAGATTTCATAATTTGTTGGGCTAACTAAATGGTGCAAGCTCAGTAAAACCCAACAGTATCTCTGTCACACTCAGTTTAATATAATTACAGCTGTGCACGACAACATTTCCCCCCACTTTTTTTTCAAGAACACGCGCGAGAATCGCGTGTCTTTATTATTAAGATAGAGATCAAAGACAATTACGGGGAGTTTACATGCCGAGCCCCTGCAACAGACGGCATGGCTCAAACCACACGACATAGAAGAATCAACCAATCCCTCTCGTTCTCCGGCCTAAACCTGCTAGCCGCCATAACCTGAACTCCTCCTTTATGCGACCGCAAACCACCGAAGGTGGCGATGCGATCTTGTCAAAGACCCTGCTATTACGCTCGAGCCAAATCGTGTGCGCAGTTAGGATGATCAGTGCATTGATCTTCTTCTTGTCCCTCCTGGCCACCGCAGCATCGATGACACTCCACCAAGACGAGGGTATCGAGTTTGGCACTGGTGTAAACCTGTGCAGACCGACACGCAGAAGGATGCCGAACCAGACCTCTCTCGCGAACACCACTAGAAGTGTAAATCTTTTTATTACTACATGCTCCAATGAAAATGGAATGGCATAGTAATAAAGCATAAAATGTAAACATTTTCACTTATTTACAAAAAGAATAGATTCTTTCTTTACCCATGCAAAACAAACGCACATGATGGATTGGATGGAGTAAGAGCATCTATAGCAGAACCCGCAAAACGGTCAAACCCGCATAATAACCGCCCGATGCGGATTGAAAACCGCAAAACGACGGAGAACAGAATCCGCCAATTTAGCCAACCCGCAAAAGATTTTGCAGGGCCCCGTGAATCCGCGCCTCCGAACCGAGTTTTCGCGGATTTCGGCGCCGAATCTAGGGCCCCCTGCATTTGGTCAAAGCGGTTGGCGGGTGGGAGTTTTCACCACGCGTTCTTCCTCTCTTCTTCCCCATCTCGCCGCCGCCGCTGCCGCCAGCGCCGCCGCCTGCGAATCCCTCCCTTTCCCGGCCGCATCTGACGGCGCCCCGCCGCACGCGAGCTGCCCCGGCCGCGGAGGTCCCCTTCGCCGGTTTCCCCTAGCCGCGTCCGCGGAGAACGGAAATCTGCGCCGCCGCCGCCGATCTGCCGGTGAGTCTAATTCCGCTCGATTTCGCTTCGATTTCGGCCGTAGTAGTAGGTAGTGAGTATGCCTTGCCCATTTCAGATGGAGTTGAGCCCGGAGGAAGAGCTCGTGCTCTCCGATTCGTCCTCCTCCGACGACTCCGATGTGGAGGCGTTGTTCGCAAGCCGGCGGCAGCAAATGGTGGTCGCCTTCCTCGCCGTCAAGGAGTTTGAGGACCGGTATGCAAAGCGGCGGCAAGGATCCAAGGTTGGCCGGCTTTGCATACCGCGCAACCGCTTCTACGGCAACGAGCTTCTCATGCGCGATTACTTCGCCGAAATCCCGACGTACCCGGCTCACATCTTCCGAAGAAGGTACCGTATGCGCCGCTCTCTTTTCGTGAAGATAGTAGAAACTTGCGAGGCGAAGTGTCGGTACTTTACCCGTCGCCGGAATGCCGCGGGTTTGATGGGTTTCAGCGCGTACCAGAAGATCTCCGCCGCAATGAGAGTCATTGCCTATGGCGTCCCGGCTGACTATGCCGACGAGTATCTTCGTATTGGCGAAGATACTACGATCGAGTCCGTTCGTGTGTTTGCTAAAACAATTATCAAACATCATGACTTGTTGTGTGATTCTTCACAACATGATCATAGAGGATGAAAGGGGCTTGGACTTGGAGTTGTCCTATGACAATGTTGGTAGCCGTGTGAAGCCAGCTAGAAACCCAGACCGCGTCCAAACTTTTTTGCAGACTTACCGTGAGATAGAGGACAAGGACGAACACAACCAGCTGCAGATAGACCTGGTTGAACACATCTGGCAGCTGCATGGGCAGTAGCTATTTTTTAGTTCATTTGAGCCATGTTTGATTCAAACAATATTGTTATTCTACAACATCTTGTATTGAATTATTGTTTAATTAGTGTGATTCAAACTTTTATTGTAATAAACTATTTGTGAGGATTCATAATATCCTACTATTGTAATATGAATCTTTATAATTTAGGTCTAATTTATTTATCATTTCATTTTTATGATATTCATGCCTATCTTGCTGTTTTGCAAATGCAGTTTCTGAACGCCGCGCGGCGGACCAGAACCCGCAAAGCAGAACCGCAAAACAGAAGCCAAAAAACGTGAGTTGCGCGAACTGCAAAACTGTTTTGCGGGTTCGTGTTTTGCGGGTTCTGCTAGAGATGCTCTAATACCTACTATATATAAAGGGAGGACATGTTCGCGCCCTCTCCCGCTGGCCACGTCACTCTTTTTTTTCCAGTCGTCCGATATGCGGAATGGACGGTCGAGATTCATCCACATCGCCCCAAATCCGCGAGTTACTGTAGCGCACGATTATTGACGCGCGAGAGCAGCCGGTCGCCCGCTCGCAGCCGGTGGAACCCTACCCGCGCACACTTTTTGGCGCACCTCATCCGGTCGCTCCCGGTGGCCTCCGCCAGCTAGCACCCAATCCCTCGCATTCTTTCCTTCACCAATCCACTCGCGTGTTCTTCCTCCCCAAACCCTAGCCGCCGCCGTCGCCGTCCATCTTCCTCCTCCTCTCTCCCCTCCCACCCGGCGCTGGCAGCACGAAGGACCGCCGTCCGTTCTCCTCCTCTCGTGACCTCTGCACGTCGCCGAGCGGCGCCGCTGCTGCCCGCTTTCTCCGGTAGGCACGGGGAAGGCTAGCCGTAGGCCCGTATGGACGGACAAGGAGGCCGAGCCGTCTGCGGCGCTGTCACCGACATCGTGCACGGCCGCTGACAGGAAAAGGAGGGGCCGTCGCCAACGTCGCGGCAAGTGACCTTCGCTTCACGGCTGCGCTCCATCTCTCCCTTGCGTGCAGGTACTCCCTCTGTCCCCAACCCTCCTCCGCCTCTCTCCTCCCCAAAGCAGCGAGCTCATGCCGCGCGCCGACGCGATTCGGCGTCTTTGCCCGTGCAGGAAGGAGGCGCATCTGTCGGACGCCTCCACAGACCCTGCCTGCCATGCCTTCTCCTCTCCTACCCTGGTCCTCTCCCTCGCTCAGCTCGCCCCGCTGCGACGCTCCGCCTCTCCTTCGTGCTCAGGCCTCAACAAGAAACGCATCTGTGGGGGCGCCCCCGAGGAGCGGCGTTCGGCCCCGATCTGTTGGGGAGGGCGACGGCCAGCAGGCAGCAGCCCGTCGGCCTAGCCCCTGGCCTCCGTCGCATCTTCTTCCCGAATGCCAAGGATGGCTCACAGCAGCGTGGAGCTCGTTTGGCTCAGGTGAGTTTCATTTCTTCTGTTTTCCTCTTCAGTTTGTTCATTTTTCTTTCAATTTCTTATTTTCTGTTGTTTGTTTGGATATGGTCATTTGGGGGTCAGTTACTTGAGCTACAGGTTATAATACCTTCAAACTTCTTAACTCTACTTTTCTTGCAGGATTGACGTGAAGACGCATATCTATAGGAGGACCGGTGGTTGCGGAGCATTTTCAATATGACCACAGGGCCGAACGTTGCTGATATGGTGATGAAGAATTGGCTGTAGAGAGAAGAAGTCAGTTACGATATTTTCATCCTCAGGTCACGGTAATCCCCCTTCTCCCTAAAAAAAATCAACATTTATGCAGGTCAATGGAGAGAATTTATTTATCTTCCCCTGTGGTGAATCATCAATTGATTTTCTTTATGTTTTGGTCTACGTACTGAAAAGTTTACTGCCATATCTGGGATTAATGTCACCTCTCTCTCTTTGAAGGTGCTATTTCCTGGCCTTCAACGGGTGTATTATGGAAATTGTTATGTACTTTTTTCCTCGGGTCATCTGAATCGGAAAATGGTATGCACATCAAGCCATTTGGTGAGTCTAATTTTCTGTTAAGGTAATTCCACTTTCCTGCTTGATTTCTGTTCAAAGAAGAGTGAGCTCACTCATAGACTTACATTAATTATATCTCTATTTCCATATTCGATTTGTATCTGCTGTGTAGATACATGCAATCCCAATATTACAATGCATCCTAATATTCAATTTGCTAATTGGTAACTTTGTATAGGATTAGCGTATCCGCAGCTCCAAACGAAGATTAACATTTATTGCGTCTTCTTAGTGAACTCAGCTTCCATGATAATTTTTTTTACATGTACATAGCATTTGGGTTATTGTAGAGATATAATGTTTTTCTTCTACATGTAGCTTTATTGCACGTAAATAATGTTCTGGGTTAAAAGGGATGCTTGATTGAATGCATGCATGGTTAAATTCATACATTTTGTTGAGGAAACGACTATTTGCCTATAGCTTGGTCTTGGTGTTCAAACTTCCTAGAAAAGAATTGGTAACTGCAATTTATGGATCAATTATTTTATTTGGCCGTTGAATAGTTCATAAGGATCGCTTCTCTTTTCTTCTGTATGAATATGCAGATTGCCATCCATGTTTCCCTAGGATCTTTTGCTAATTTTTTTGTTTCAAACGGAATTTATTGTCGTGAAATGCGCCCAGTTAACCTAACACCATTTTATTTTTGTGGAAGAAAGTACTGGCTGAGCATCAAATTGTACGCCATTCCCCACAATTATGTTATCCACTTCTTTCATCCCAGGTAACCTAACTGTGAACATGTCTATCAGCTCTTTTGAGAGATAGTGGCTATTAGTTTAGCCCTATGAAGCACTACATGGTTTCTCTGGATATCTTGATGTTTAATATAACGTGCTTGCTCTTATTTTTGATTAATTATAGGTATTAGATCATATGAGAAATCTGTGGTGAATGTACGCCTGAATGTAACTGAATAAGATGCGTCATGTATTTAGTTTTCAAAGAGAAAGAGGCAAGTCTCAGGTTCTCTTATGGCTTAATATTTATTAATTGTTACGTTGTGTGATCCAGTTATGCTCTTTCGCACTGTTTTTCCTGTAATAGCCATATTAAAACTGGTACTATCTTATTGGTTATTTCACTTCAATAATCTATTAATCTTTCATTTTACCCTATTATACTGCAAGTTCTATTCCAAGTTATTGCTCTCTACTGATTAATACTCAGTGGCATCCAAAGAAGTATATATTAGCTTTATGTATCATTGAAGGTCACCAAATGACGTCATCGTGGGCCCCAACCACCAGAATTTTATTCATTTTAACAAATAATTTCAGTAATTATTAAAACCCTGACATGTGGGTCCCGTTGTCAGAATTTTAAACATTTTCAGAAATTTCAGAAGAATGTCCAAAATTGTATAATCTATAACTTCTGATCTATAATTCAGGAAAATGTGTTTAATATATCAAAATGTTTAGAAAATTTTAATCTGTCATGTCCACAGCAATCCTGTAAGAGCAAAACTTATCACACTCATACTAAAACTTACGACTTATCTATTTTCTGCAGTACAACTAATGAAAAAAGACAAAGCAGTCAGGGAACCATTCCCTCCCCAAAAAAAGCTTAACTTTACAATGTAAGCAGCTGGAGTCCACGCCGCGCCATCTTGCCTAGTAATAATAGTACGCCGCGCCATCTTGCCTAGTAATAATAGTACCACGAACAACAACGCAGCAAGTGCAACCATACAAAAGGTCAGCAGCCGCACGTGAGGCGTGTAGTCCCTCCTCCATGCTGTTGTTCACTGTGCAACAAGAGTACAAAACCTACACAACATGCCTGATGCCTTGCCTTGGATCCTTCCTCCTCCATGTTCGGAAATTGCTATCCTCTCTCCCTCCCTCTCCACAATAGATTTTTTTCTGGAACTAGAAAAGATTTTATTAAGCGCAGCAGATTTTTGTAGGACAATTTTAGATGGGCCTAATGGGTTTTCTTTTAAGCCCAACCTTTACTAAGCGCAGGGCCCAGATCCCGGACCCTAAGCCCAAGTAAACAAACCAACTGTTCTACAAAAAAAACTTTCTGCGAAAATAATTAAGCGAAGAGGAGCCTGCCGCGCGCGTCGCCGTTCTTTCCCGCGTTTCCCCCCTTCTCACCGGCGCTAGGGTTTCGATTCCCGTCGGCGACCCGGCGTCCGCGGGCCGCGGAGGCGTCCTCGCCTGCTGGAGATGGCGGGGCATCAGAGGGAGAAGGAGCGGCTCCTGGAACTGGCCGTCAACTACGGCTTCGACCGCGACCTCGCCACCGCCGCCCTTGCCCACATCGTCCACCTCTACGGTACCGCCGCCTTGCCTTACCCCCCTCTTTCCTTCCTTCCTTCGAGCCCCGGCGGCAGATTCGCTGCGGCTGGTTTTGTTTCATGAGACGAGCCTGGGATTTGATCGAAATGAGGAGTTCGAATGTAACAATTGAGGCGCCCGACCCAAGCGCGGACATTTTAATTTAGTGGTGGTTTGGTTGTGGTGCTAGGAGTAGAGCGCTTATGCGTTAGGAACACATCTGGTCAGTAATGCATGTAAATCAGGTCATGATTGAGGTTGAGGGAGGACCAGTTTATCTCGAATATGTAGAAATTTTGTTGTCTGCTCTGTTGGTTTGACATGTGTTGACAATACCGCAGGATTGCATTCTCATCACAGTGATCAGTCAGTTTGGGTATTTGCATAGTTAGCTTTGTGATATGGAAGGTGTTGAATCAAATCCATTATTTGCAAGTGTACGGTACATATCTATGATTCTATGAACTATGGTACCGAGTTACTGACTACTGAGTGCGGTGCTGCGTTGGCCTTTTAGGTGGCCAGTGTTTGGGTGGTTTTACTGGTGTACAAAACTCTGTTTTACTTATCCTTCTGACAGAATGAGGAGAGGTCTTGATGAGATGCGCATTCGAAATATAACCATTTTTATGCCATTTCTGCAGCATAAACCAATGAAATCCGCTCAGTTTGCCGAGCTAAATGTTTAGTTTTCAGCAGCATTTCATATAGAATTATCAAGTATCTACTACTGAGGTTTCTGATGCTTTTGGATCCATTCTACCATCCATACGTCACGCCATATGATTTGCTTTTGCTTGTATTGAGTTTTGGGTTTACTTGCTGGTGGGTTATATGCATGTCACAAGTTACTTGGGTGATAATTTATCTTTGTGGCGCAGGGGAGGGTGGCCAAGGTTTTATTACTGTGGAGAACTGCGGCGATGATTACATTGGTGCATTGGCTGATGCAACACAAACTTCTGATGACTGGGATGACCTAAATGCAATAGAGACTGAAGCTTGTGGCAACTTAAATGAAATGATGATGAAGGATGCGACAAATGCAAAAGGAGGAGTTGATGTGAATACATGTTTGTTCAAAAAGGCAGATTCCTCCAGTCAATATACTCCGAGCGGTTTAAAAGCTTCGAGCTATTCCTCTGATGATTCAGATTTTGACGACTCTGTCGGTGTCCAGAAGAAGGCAAGATCCACAAAATCTAAAGCACAGACCAGAAGCTCAACAAAATCTACTGTAAGCCAATTATCCTGATTCCCTATATGGTTCTATATCATCTCCATTTATACTTTGCACATCCTGTAATATAAGTGACTGAGTCTGCACACATATGGATACAGCAAGCATGCTATTATGATCTCCACGCAAGTTGAGAAAGTATTGCTTACTTAGTCGTGCTGCTAATCTTAGGCATTGATATTTGTGTTACGAAATTTCATTTTGAAGGTGACCAAAGGAAGCAAGAGATATGAATCAACAACCCCAACTTCAAATAGCGAGAGACAGCCAAATGCATGTCTTCAAAAGAGAGAAACTTTGAGTTATGAACAGCTCTCTTGTCTAGATGACATCAATTTTGCAAATGCTGTCATCTTTGGCAACAAAAGTTTCAGGCCCCTGCAGTATGAAGCTTGCAGTGCTGCAATGGAGAACAGAGACTGTTTTATCCTTATGCCGACAGGTGGTGGGAAGAGCTTGTGTTATCAGGTCATTCTTCTGTCTTATTCAGCATTGTTTTTGTAACCTTGTTGGATGTCAAGATTTTGAAACTTCATTTGTATTGTCACCTTTGCAGCTCCCTGCAACATTGCACCCAGGTGTTACTGTTGTTGTGTGTCCATTGCTGTCCCTTATTCAGGATCAAGTGGTTGCTTTAACCTTCAAGTATGGGATACAAGCAGCATTTTTAAATTCTCAGCAAACTTCGTCACAGGCATCTGCGGTTATCCAACAGCTTCGGTAAACACTATTCCCTAGCGCACTCAATCTGTAGTGTACCTTATTACATGATATTGTTTCCTATATCCTCTCCAGTGTAAGGTTTAAAGAAGTGGTCTGTTATTTGTTTTGTAAGAACCCACGTTCTCATCTTTGCAGAAATGGCACGCCTTCTTTCAAACTTCTGTATGTCACACCTGAAAGAATGGTTGGAAACTATAACTTTATGGAGATCCTCAGAGGCTTGCACCAGAGGGTACTTAAACACTATTTCCTACTCCCTCCGTTTTTTAATATAAGATGTTTTAGGTTTTGTCCACATACACATGCACACAAATGTATGTAGACACATTTTTATGTGCATGTTCACTCATTTTAGTGTGCATATAAACAACATGTGTACCACCTAAAACATCTTATATTAAAAAACGGAGGGAGTATATCAGTATTTTTTTCCGCCTGAGACAATGTGCTGAATTGGACTTTTTGTCAGGGATTGCTAGCAAGATTCGTGATTGATGAAGCACACTGTGTAAGGTAATGCTTAAATCCAACATTTGTTATCCTCTTGCAGAAGCATTTTTTTCCTGACATATCACTGATTTCCATTTCTATACCAGTCAATGGGGACATGACTTCCGTCCTGATTACCGAGGCCTAGGATGCCTCAAACAGCACTTCCCTAGAGTCCCTATCATGGCTTTAACTGCAACAGCAACTGAACCTGTCCGTAAGGTACTAAAGCACTCCCCATGTTCCCACAATACTACAGCTTGGAACTGAAATTACTAACTTCAATCTGTTTATGTATTCTGCAGGACGTCCTCGGTACCTTGAGGATCCCAAATGCTTTGGTACTTAAGAGGAGCTTTGACAGACTGAACCTCAACTACATGGTGATTGGCAAGACCAGAACTCCCCAGGTGCAGCTGGGTGAGCTCCTGAAAAAGAGTTTCATGAACATGTCTGGTATCGTATACTGTCTCTCGAAGAATGAATGTGCGGACACTGCCAAGTTTTTGAGGGAGAAGTACAAGATAAAATCTGCTCATTACCATGCTGGTTTGGCGGCTCGTCAGCGTACCAGTGTCCAAGAAAAGTGGCACAGAGGAGAGGTCAAAGTCATATGTGCCACCATAGCCTTCGGCATGGGGATTGACAAGCCAGACGTGGTATGTATCTTCAGGCAATGTTGACATATACTCCAGAACATTTGTTAGTTGCAACTTTCAACCTGATAAAATTCACCATGCAGCGCTTTGTTATCCACAATACTCTGTCGAAATCGATAGAGAGCTACTATCAGGAATCTGGGAGGGCTGGAAGAGACGATCTTCCAGCGCATTGTGTTGTGCTATATCAGAAGAAAGACTTCAGCCGTATTGTGTGCATGCTGAGGAGTGGAGATCACGTCAATAGCGAAATCTTCAAGGCTACCATGGATCAAGCAAAGAAAATGCAGGCATATTGCGAGATGAAGGTAAACTTCAGGCTAATTAGAAGTCTAGAAGTGTGTGGCCAAACATTCATCAGCATTGATCAATTTATGAACAATTCCCCTTTCTTTTTCCAGACTGAATGTCGCAGGCAGACTCTTCTGGGTCATTTTGGTGAGCAGTACAACAGTCAAAGGTGCAAAGATGGTCCTAGCCCCTGTGACAACTGCCAGAAGGAAGCTTCTTGAGGGTCATCTACAGTGGGCACTAACAAAGTGTTGATCTTAAGCCCATGATGGCTTGGTACTTAAAAGTTGTGTTCCTACATGTCAACTACAAACTTTCTGATCCACATCGTCCATGTACTTAATATTCAGGCCTCACGTAACATAGGACGGGGTTATGTTGATGCTCGACATTTTTGCCTTGCCAGTCTTTTTTTCTTTTGAACGGGAGGCAAAGTCCTTGCCTGTCTTGCCATCTCAAATTTTGGTGAGTTAGTGGATGAAGTGGGCCCACACATGTCTCCATAATTGGCTTTGGACACTTGATTGCGTTACGTTTTCAGAGACTCAAGTTCCTGGCCTGAATTGAGCATTTGACACGCTACTCTCCAGCGAGATTCAGCACACACAGTCTTGTGAGAAAGGAAGAAGGCCATGGTGAGATAGGGTCCCAAAAACATTTCATGCAGACGAGACAAACAGAAGAGCAGATTGCATCTGAGATTGAACCCAAGTTCCGTGTAGTAGTTTCAGAAACAGAGATGAGTGTCGTGTTCCCTAAAGAAAATAAACAGGAGTACAGTACACAACACGCCATCACGAAGGCCACGCCGAGGGAAGGGTTAAAGGCGTACATTCGTGAACTGAAGCGGAGATTTCCGGGCCTCGGGGCAACTGGACAACCCCGAGCATGAAGAGGGCTTGATGCGCGGCACGTTGATGAACAGCTTTGTACTTTGAAAGAAGCACATCATATATAACAACACATTTCCAAGCCTCAACTAGAGACACGTACATTACTGGTTCATCTTGGATTCAGGCATGAAATTTACTGCTCTTCTGCAGATAATGTCACAGAAAGTTTCTAGGGAATATATGTTGACAAAAACCAGGTGAAAATTCAAAGGCTCGTTGTACTTTTCTCAGTGTCATGACAACAGAAGCGCCAATATTTGGGTTTGCGCTCCATGCCCCTTCCACATCGATCAAAGGCTATGGTCTATGGACAATGGTCGGTAGCTTGACATAGATCCTAACGAACCATCGGATAAATTCTGTATACAGACCAACGTTTGCTCGGGAAATCAAAATCGCAGAACGGCCTCTTGAATCCAGTGAGACGAGGTACTTCGTAGTTTCTCACGATCTAGCCGATGATAGTCAGCGAAAGGCCATCTAAAAATTACCTACTCAGCTTGTTCATTTAAAGCCTTCGGTTACGTACTATGGGGCACAAAAACAGGGCACTCCGTTTCTCCACTGAGCAGTGCAAATCAGGAAAGTAGAAGTTTCTCATATCTACTTTGATGATGCTGGTCCAGCTAATCTTGTCCACGGCTACTGCGATCAATCTTCAAGGATTCCAAAGCCTCCCTGCAAATTTAATTTTTGAATGATAAGTAAAGATGCCTCTGTTGTAAGTGAAAGATCACAGCCGCAAGAATTGAGAGAGATCATTGAGATTTGAGAGGTTATCACTGTACGCTAGACTTGAATGTAGCCAAAAAGGGACAAGGAGAATACCGTAACCCATTTTGGATCTCGACGTTCCCTGGCTCCAATTTAACACCTTCAAGAAATGCACCACATGCCTTTTCATAGTCCTGAAGACAAGAGGTTAGTACATACATACATAAAAAAAGGTTTACCACATCAAATGCAGAACATGAACTTCAAAAGGATTTTCCACAGAAAAAGCAGAACTGAACTAAACATCTTATCGCACCTTCAGTAACATTAGAGCAGTTCCTTCACGATAACATGCCTTCGGGCAGCCAGGTTGCATCATCCTGAGCGCTTGAGCATCCTTCAAGGCCTTGCTTGCATCACCAAGGCGAAGCCAGCATAGGCTTCTATTTGAGAGCAAGGTTGCATTGCCAGGGTCGAGTTTCATTGCCTAGAGCCAACATACGAAGAAGTATTAGCACAGTCCTGCACATTGGCCATAGATATGCCCTCATGTTTTTCTTGTGCTTCAGTGAATCACATTGATAAGACATATGCAGTAAAGACAAGTCATCAATTACAATATTAACTTGCATGCACATGTTAGAGGAAAACTGCTCAGTGTAGTCATAATCTACTCCTGGATGTCAAAAATTTGAATCTATTGACAGATATAGCTAAAAAAAGAGATAAAAGCCAATCAATATAGAGATACTATTGGACAATCATTAATCTATTTGCTACTCCACCTCCCAATCTCTAGAGAGGTACGTGGTTCCCATTGGCTTGGGTAGGTGGCATCTCCTACATCTTAACATATCGTGACTTTTGCATGACAGGTCAGCAGTCAGCACATGAGATGAGACACGTATGCTTCTAGCCAGCGATTCTGTTCGGCCACTCTGGATTCTGATCCATGAAATGAACGTGCTCCATCTCAAGAAAAGAAAAACTTGACAAGAGATGCCCAAGTTTACTTGCCATTGCGGCATTGCCATGCTTATAGCAAGATTTTATTAATTGGATCCACCCTTGGGCAATACAAGGTTGTCTACACTCTACAGCACATGTACATACAGCACATGTACATACTAAACGCAAGTTCGAACTTTTTATAACATAACAAAGTACATGAAAGATGTTGAAGTGTACTCCCTCCGTTCTGAAATACTCGACTCTCAAATGAATGTACTTAGACAAAAAAAAGTGTCTAGATACACTCATTTTGGAGTCAAGTATTTCAAAACGGAGGGAGTATATGTGAATTGCCTAGCCCTTTCCATTAGTTCGGACTTTGGTTGCGTTGGCTAGTGCATGAAACAGGACATGGTATCAGAGCCCAGGGTCTCGAGTTGAGTCCTAGCTTTCACAATTTATCCAAAAATTGGTGTTGTCCCCTCTTTGTCCACGTATAGGCCTCTTGAGTCGTACGTGAGATTCGCACGTCGCTCTACTCCGCTTTTCACGTGTTGACTTTCCACGTCACACGTGAGAGGGGTTGTTGAAGTGTACATGTGAATTGCCTAGACCTTTCCGTTAGTTCGGACTTTTAATTGCGTTGGCTAGTGCATGAAACATGACAAAAGACTCATTACAACATAGTCCCACGAATGATGTGAACCTAAGTAGGCATAAGGGTAACTAGCAACAGAAGATGGCGAAACAGCCTGGCTTGAAAGAAGGTTGGTTGAGCAGGTGGGTAGACATATAATGGGATGGGAACTTTAGACAAGAAATAGAGTAATTTACCGTCTTCCTTCTTTGGAATCATGTACACGATCATCCATTTATAAGGACTACTTAGACCGGAAACCCCAAGTGGAGCCCGAGCTTGAGGAAGCCCTTTTATTGGAAAATTTTAAAACGGCATTTGTAAGTTTCAGAAAATTCAGAAAAATAATCCTAGGTGTACATACTGTTGAACTCTTACCAGTGCAAAATCTCAATGCAAAATTCGTTGTATTCTAGGCTATAGAAAAATGAAAAATCTGACAAAATTTCAAGTTTTTGAAAATGTGCACTGTTCACCGACCCAGATCAACACATTTGTCATTTTTTACTCAGCATAAAACACAACGAATTTTGCACACTGGTAGAGTTCAACATTATCTAGGATTTTTTTCTGAATATTTTGAAACTTACAAACGCCTTTTTGAATTTTTAAAAAAGAGCTCCCTGGAGCTCGGCCTCCAAGACGCCGCGCTCCTACTTAGACATCCTAACTTTTTTTTTCGAGAAAACGCAAAAAGCTTTTGCGTTTCATTTCATTGAAAAGGGGGAGTAGAAGTTTTACAACAGTCTAACTGAATCCAAGTTATAGTCTTATAGACTGACAAGACTCACCTAGAAGGATTCAACCAGGACCAGAATGCCTAATAGACTACTGACACATATGGAATCCACTTGCTAATTCCAGACTCTGATCTCTAAGCAAATTCCGAAACCATCCTTCTACTACTCTTCATGGATATCATCTAGGTGTCAAATTCTCCCTGGTAGCCTTCTAATCTGGCTGCTAGTATTGCTCTCATCCTTCCCCTACACGTATATGCTGTTTCTACTGCTGGTGCATGGCCTACTATGTCCACAACAATGAAATGTATGGTACGATTCGTTTTCGCACTGATGGATCAACGCATGCACTACAAGAGATTACAAAATAGCAGCATAACAGGATGGGGTTAGAGACATTAGCATATCTGCAATCTCTATCAACTTCACGACATTAACATATCTGCAAAATGTGCAGAAAGCATAATTGCCATAGCACATGCAATTCCAATGAGGAAACAGACAAAGGAGATAGCATGCCTTAGGACCTTGAACTTTTTTGAGCGGTCAATAAGTCCATAAACTTGAACAAGCAAGATTTGTAAATACCTCTTTATAAATGTTTGCTGCAGAATAATAGTTCCCATTCTTGAACGCCTCTTGCGCTCTAGATTTTACACTAGCAAGCATCGTTTTCTGAAACATCGAGAGCAATCAAATGATATAAATATTTAGTACATCTAATCCCTTCCCACATGTTATAATGACTTCCTCTATGAATCAATGGAATATGTCATCTCAATAGTTCTACTATTTGTAAAGTGGCGATGAAAAATCAATATTGACCTCATGTTTCCCGGTGCCTCGATAAAAATAATAATAAAGCATAGTGTCCCCAGATGGTAGAATTGTTTTGATTTGTTTCAACTTCCACATGTTTCTACTGTCCCTCCAATCTATATTACTAACAGAAGTTAGTCTGATTTGTTTCTCATACAAATTTTTCACGTGCGTTATCTAAATTGCTGATGACACCATCTTGCATCCTCTACAGAATCCCCAAGAATAACAAAGCCTTCAGTCACAAGCAAGTTGGGGCAGGCTACCTCTGCAGAATCCTACTGACCATAATCTCATCAGTAAACAATATTTCCTCTTCGCCAATTAATTATACATTATTTTACCTTCGTTCTTAAATGCTCACCTCTATCCAAAATGATTCAAAATCAACATTGGGGTTAACCCTGACTAGGTTCCTCCTTACAAGAATCAAAGAAGTTCATAACCATCGTCTTGCCGATACACACATGGATAACGCTAAATCACTATCCATGTTGCATACTACAAACTTAGCATGCAATGTCCCATCAAAGGTCATGTACGCAAGACTGTCCAGTTGTCAAAGATCAATATTAGCCACCAACTGTAGTTCAGCATTTCAAATATCGAACAGAGGAAGAAGGGACAATAAGTGTGGTTTCAAGTACTTTTCTCCAATTACAACAATGAATTTCAAAAACCTCACATTAGGGAGATCTCCACCAGAAAGCTAACAGCCAACGCGCACAGTTGCACACTCAAACCATTTCAATAAATAAAATAACGGTGTTCTAAATTATACCTTCGCTGGGCGCGCTGATTTTACATGACTAATGATTCCATCAACACTCCAGTCACGTACACTAGGAATACGAGAAGTGACCGGAAATAAAATCTCAACATCTTCACGCCTACCAGAACGGGCAGCAATTTCTATTGGAACACGTCCTATCTGCCAAGATAACAATCAGGATTAACTTCACATGGTATTTGACAACGGAAAATGACAAACCTGCAGCAGACAAGGCATCTGGGAAAGCGTTGAGCACATACATATGGTATAAAATCAAATATATACTGGAGATTTGCAGAACATTATAACTGTTAAAAAAACCAATCAGTGTTTCTTTTTGTTGTCAGGGACAGCAACCACAACTCGATAATAAAATTGTTATTATAAGCGATCATTAGATGATAATACTATCCCAATAACTTCCAGGATGAATCAGATAAGGAGTACTATTCCTGATATTTGCGATTTCTGCTTCATTTTCTCCTCCAAACTGTTAAGAACAACTGTTATATCTTCATCAAACAACCTTTTTATTGTACCCTGCTAGGGTAAATCTAAAATAGCCAAAAATACGCACACTAAAAAACAGACCTTCCAAATAAGCAAATTCATCCAGATATGTTTCTTGAGGTTTAGAGTTTGAAGATGGAAAACCAATAACGCTGAACAGTTTAATCTATCTCCTGTTAGGTACGGACGAAATAATGCATGTAACAGCAAAGGTACAACAGCTTACGTTGTCAGGAATATTAGCATCTGCACCAGCCAGAACTAAGCACTTAAGGATGTCAGCTGAGCCAGCAGTGGTAGCGATCATTAAGGGTGTCTCTTTACAATTACCATCCACATCAGCACCGGCCTAACAATTGAAAAATTGGGTTATATGCTTTGCAGAACACACATGTAAATCGTGTCACAATCGTTTGATGATAAATACAGAAATCCAATGCGGTAAAATCCTCTACTTTATTATAATAATGTGTAAGTTGATGTACGAAGATGACATACCTCAAGCAGGAGCTTCACACATTTCAGTGAGCCCACAACAGTAGCAAGAAAAAGAGCTGTATAACCAGAACCACCCAAAGCTATCTTGTGCTGTTAAGAGAATAAGAAGTTAGAAACCCCGTCTAACTACATCCGGCATAGAACTTAAAGAAAAGGGGGGGGGGGGGGGGGGGGGGGGGGGGGGGGGGGGGGGAGAACCTATATATATACATAGAATATAGCAGATATAGCCTACTGGAGTAAAAGCTTTTGCCAAAATAATGAAATAACAAAATAAGCATACACAAACGTTGTAAAAATAAATGGATTAGCTTCTCAAATTATTTATGTAAGTTGATGAATCCTCATCACCCGTCTGGGAAGTCCCTGGGCACTCCTAAATATGCATATGAAAGAAAATCAGAAAAGAAGGACAAGAATGAGTTTCCAACGCAGCAAATACATGGCCATACAAGAGGCAAAGCTAGATCTTAACAACAATTGTGCTCTAATGGTCAAGCACTAATAAGCTGAAAAACAAGATCTTACACATGAACATAGTAGAGTTATACTGCATTAAGACATCACTAATCACGTTGAATTCAAATAGTCAGACTATCCCGTTCCAAAAAAAAAGTCAGACTATCATGAAAGGGCGGAAGAAACTAAGAGCATTAAGTACACTTTACAGAGAGATTATGCAAAGAATAAAAATAATGCGAGTGGTACTCGGGAGCATTTGCTCCTTTTCAAACTAACATTTGTCGTTATTCAACCAAATTCCGAAATATTCCTAAATGTAGATGAATCGTTATTATGTTCAGATTTCACGTTTCATGAAAATCTTTACATTCTTTTTTTGGATGTGGAAAAAGAACCCAAGCACCTAAAATGCCCTTTTGGATCCTCACTCTTGGATCAATAAACAAGAATTTGAGGGTAAATGATCCGTTCTAGTACCTACATCTACATGCCAAATATCTATTAATTTTTCTAAATCAATTCTTTAAATTTAGGGGAAAAAGAGAGCATATGAGCTCGGTTGCTGAAAATTTGTCCAATTATGCATATGCTCGAAAAAAAAGCATGTTGTAGTTGTACAGTCGGTTCTCTAGACTCCACCTACCTAAAAAAGGTCTCTAGACTCCACCTGGTCACTGGTGGAACATGTCCAGTGAAACAGGAAAATTCAGCGCTCAAAAGGAGAAAATGCTTCTTTTGAAAAAAGATCAACAATGTTACGCGTGTTACCAAGAAAATATTAATGAGACCATGGTTTGAAAACTGGAGCAGATGAAAGAGTCCGGTTCCACCTGAGTACAGCTTAAAGCTAGAAGGAATAAAAACACAAGTGCAATACGACAAAGCCAGTCACATGAAAAAACTCAAATAGGTTAAACAACTATCATTATGGATTTCACCATTCTAAGTAGCCCGCGGGTTGAGAAAAAGAAATGGTGGAGTGACCCTTACGTCTGCATGGTGGTCCAGCAAAACCTTCATAATATCATCCAGCCCATAACGGGCAGCAAGATGCAGTGCTGTCCCACCAAGATTTATTGCATCAACATAAGCTCCTTTGGAGAGTAAGAGCTCTACCATTTCACAGCTTCCTGGATAACAATTACAGGATATATCTTAGTGCACTAGATTCTTTGTTGTAAGTCCTTGTCTTTGCGGCGATTTGCTATAGCCATCCTATCCAACACGTGTTAAGACACTTCAAATAAGAGACAAATCTATAACTCTAGAGTAGAAGACATAATGAAATACAGAGTCAACAATAATGGCTTGTGAATTGGTCGAGCAAGCAGAATTTGGATGGATTATTTTAACCTTTTGGACTTGGCTGAACAAAATAAATTAGAAAATAATGGCCTGCTAGTTATCCTTCTGCCATGTGTGTTTTCTGCATGATATGATGTATATGGGGAAAAAGGGAAGTAACTTTCGCATACAGCCAACACCTTACTCCTTCTCTTCAGATATTTGCCACTATATATAAGGAATGTTCAATCAGAATTTTTTACTGCATATGGGTCCTCAGTCAGAACAAATGTAGGAACAGAACACTCGGGAAAGATGAGTATATGCAATAGATACTTATGGCGTAGAGATCGATACTACCTATTATTCCGTCCACAGCAAGATGGAGAGGAGGACTGCCACTGTCGTTGACCTTGTTTACATCAGCACCTTGATCAAGAAAGTAACGCGCCAAATCCACGTTCTTATGGCCAATCGCAAAGGTCAAAGGTGTTTCGCCTGCCAGGGACACCAAAGCAGACAGGCTTAGAACAAATTCAGCCCATCGAAGAAACTACCACTATTACAGTCCATAATAATAAATAAAGTTCGGAACTTTGGATTATTCCTAGCGTGAGTGAAAGCATAAGCAGCTCCAAATTTTTTTTTTCCGAGACTGGGAGTGAAAGAAACTTAATTTAAGCAAGGAAGGGAGAGGGGTTGAAGGTAGCGCACCCAAGGGGCCGGCGTCGTCGATATCCATCTGGAGGTCCTCGACCAGGTAGCGGCACACGGGCAGGCTGCCTCCGAAGGCGGCGGCGTGCAGCAAGCCTATGCCGTGCCCGTCCTGACCGCAGCCAGCTTCTCGGCGAGGCGACGGCCTTCCGCCCCCCTGCCCACAATCCTCGCCGCCCCTGAGACGCAAAACGGATCGGCACCAAAATCAGCACGGAAACAGACGGGGACAGGAAGATGGAGAAAAGAATCGCCGGCGTAGTGGGGCCGCGTACTCTTGACTTGGCGGAGGTCGCCGTCATGGGCTGCCCTGACGAAGCCGTGGTCGAAGGTAGGGTTGGAGGAGTATCGGCTGGGTTCACAGGGAGGGAGGCCGCCACGGCGGTCGAAGGCGGCGGGAGGGAAGAGAGGCGGCTGCGGCGCCATGGCGACGGGGTTGGTAGTAGGTAAGGTTTTAGGCAGGGGTTGGAGACGGGGAGGCGTAGGCGGGAAGGGACGGAGGGAGGGGAGGGGAGTGGAGTGGAAGTGGTGTGTCAAAAAAAAAAGGGAGGGGAGTGGAGTGGAAGTGGAGGCTGGGAGGACGACGCGTGCAAGGACAAGATGGAAATGGGAGATGGAATAGAAGGCGAATTTCCCCGCTGATAATTTATTTTAATTTACGTACATTATTTCTTCTTGCCGAGGTTCTATTACAGCATCTTCACCGGCGCCAGAAGGAATTGGGGCGCCAGACTCGAAAACAGCGCCTAGTCACCGTCCAACAGCGACAAATTTATGAGAACTTGCCTGTGGCAAGATGGTTAGGTGGGTGGTTGTACCCCCAGCCCACCAGAGTTCAAACCCAGGTTTGACGCTGGTGTTTCTCATTTAAGGCGGAATATTCTTCAGTGGGAGGCGACGTTCCCGTCGACAGCGAGGCGCCCGTGGTGACTTCGTCAATCTCAAGACTCGACCCGCCGGCTCAGTCTCTCGGAGGTGCTCATAGGGGTAGGGTGTGCGTGCGTGTGTTCATAGGGGTGAGTGTGTGCGCGTGTATATGAGCGCTTGCGTTGTACTGTGTTTCGCAAAAAAAAAAAAAAAAAAAAACAGCGACAAATTTATCCGATGGGTCTAAAAGGCATCTGTAGCTCTAGACACGGATAAGTCCTTGGAAAATAACTGTTTATTTCCGGATGCGGGGCAAAAATTGGGAGGCTCAGATACCTGAAAAAGACCCGTCCCAAATTTTTTTATCCGGGGGCTGAATATTTCGCACCCTGTGCCCATCTCTTCCGTTTCCGCGTCTTTTTTTTTTCCGTATCTCCAACTCTTGGCGCGAGTTTCCCCGCGCTGACTTCCGCCTCCCCCACCGCGCCCGCCGCCTGCCGGCGGCCCCTGCTTCCTTGCAACACGGAAAAGCTTCGCCGCCCCACGTCGGGCCGTTTCCATCACGTTTCGGCTCTGGAGCTGGCGTATCCCATCCGCGCGGCCGTTGTTGCCGCCGCCGCCATGGATCCGGCGCCGAGCTCAAGCAGAGGTCCAGTTCGGACCGGGAGTGGCTGCTCGGGGCGGGTCTGAGTAGCGGAGACCTCCCCCCGTTCCTGTGGCCGTCGGAGGCGCCTATTTGGGGTCAGGTGCGGGTTCGGAGCTCGGGCGACGTAGATCTGGCCGTCGGTGGAGAAGAAGGTATGATTTTCGACGAATTGGTTGTTAATTCGTCTATTTTAGGGTCGATTTATAGTCCAATCAACAAAATATTTACTTTGGTAGATGGATCTTCGTCCTCCTCCTCCGACTCGGATGATTCTGAGATTGAGGAGATGCTCTTCGATGATGATGCCGAGCGTATGATTATGGCGCATCTCGTCGAGCAATTTGAGATCAGAGGCAAGAGGAAGAGGCGAGGCTCAAAGGTCGGGCGTCTTTGCATTCCCCGAAACCGAGCGCTCGGCAGTGCGTTGCTAATGAAGGACTACTTCACCGAGGTACGGACCTATCCGGCTCACCTCTTACGTAGGCGCTATCGCATGTGTAGATCTCTATTTGTTCGCATTGTTGAAGCTTGCAAGAAAAATGCTCGTTACTTTGTTCAACGGAGAAATGCCGCCGGTTTGCTTGACTTTAGTTCATACGAAAAGATATCGGCGGCTATGAGAGTTATAGCATATGGTGTTATGGCTGACTACACCGATGAATACCTTCACATTGGCGAAGATACCACACTCAAATGTGTGCGAGTGTTTGCCAAAACATTGATCCGGGTTTTTGGGCCCAAATATCTCCGAAGTCTTAATGAGGAGGACACGAAGAAGTTTATGGCGGCAAATGAAGCAAGAGGATGGAGGGGCAATCTTGGTAGTGTGGATTGCATGGATTGGAGTGGAAGAATTGCCCGACGGCTTGGCATAAACAATTCACCGGTCATCATCATGATCCTACTATCGTACTCGAAGCCGTTGCTTTGGAGGATTTGTGGATTTGGCATTTTTTTTGATTTGCTAGGATCTCTCAACGATATCAATGTGTTGCAGAGATCACATCTGTTTTCTCTGCTTGCTGGTGGAGATGCCCCGACTTGCAACTACACCGTGAATGGGCATGACTATATCATGGGGTATTATCTTGCCGACGGTATTTATCCTTCTTGGTCAACATTTGTGAATACCATCTCAAAACCGGCCAATAAGAAGGATTCCATCTTTGCCAAATCCCAAATAGCATGCCGAAAAGATATTGAAAGGGCATTTGGTGTGTTGCAAGCTCGGTTTGCAATTGTTCGAGGTCCTGCTCATTTTTGGGATAAGAAACCCCTCTCAGATATCATGAAGACTTGTGTGATTCTACATAACATGATCATTGAAGATGAGAGGGGTTTAAACTTGGATTTTTTTTATGAAAACATTGGTAGCCGAGTGAAACCCCAAAGGAACCCGGACCGGATCCAAGCATTTCTTGAGACCTAACGTCAGATTGAGACAAGGCCGCACACATCTAGCTCCATAATGATCTTGTTAAGCACGAGTGGCAGTTGTCTGGGAAGAAGTAGATTTCCATTTTATATATTTGATATTGTTGTAATTTGAACCATTGTTTCCATTCGGACCATTCATTATTGTTTTAATTATTCGAATTTAAACATTTGTTGTAATATGGATGATTATTGTATTGTATGATGTTAAAACATTTATTATGTTGAATTTGTATTGATGTTTTATGAAGATTATGTTGTTCAAAATCATGAATTTGATAAAACATGCAAAAATGGTTTTCCAGTATCGGTAGGCTAGGCAGAACAGATGCGGTAAACTCATTTCCGATACGAGTTTACCACATCTTATGCCGGGGGCGCGCGGTACCGGAAAAAGTTTTCCAGCTCTACCAGATATGAAATATCCGGTACGCATTATCCGATATCTGATAGAGATGCTCTAATACCATGTCTGGCACTCTCATCCTAACCCGGTCAATAGAGACCGACGAGTGCCGAAAAATGCGACAACCGTCGCCACGTCAGGTACCGATATGCGGTCCGACCGTGGCACCGACTCAAAAGACCAGTGGCACCGACTCAAAAGACCACCTCGGGTACCGATATACAGGAACAAGACGATGCCCAAGAGATATCTGCCTTAGTGTGCAAGACACGACATAAGCCAATAGGCTAGAACTTTATGTCCTTAGTTGGTTAGGACTTTCCATGTAACCCTAGGTCCGACCTCCTATATAAGCCGGCCTACGGGAGCCTTAGGGCATAACGAGAACACATCTTGTAACATGTACACATATTTACCTAAAGAGCCAGACGTAGGATCTAGCTCACCGCCGTTGTGAAATCCAAAACTGGGTAAACCCTTGTGTGCAATCCCGTCACCGGAGCCCTCCACGTTCTACATGTTCTACCCTCGGCGTATGGCTCCCTACTTCAGGCATGCGATTCCAATAGCTCAACAGGCCTGGATGCTTTTAGTCCATCATAGAGACGTTCATCGCAACTACATGGGGGTTGATACGTCCAAAACGTATCTACTTTCCCGAACACTTTTGCTGTTGTTTTACCTCTAATTTGTATGATTTGAATGCAACTAACACGGACTAACGCTGTTTTCAGCAGAATTGCCCGGGTGTCTTCTTTTTGTGCAGAAAGTCAACTTTCGGGAAAATCCCGGAAATAATCGCGAAGACCTATTTTCCAAATGACCCACGGAGCCAGAAGGGGAGTCGGAGGCGGTGCACCGAGGCACCACGCCAGGGCCCGGCGCGGCCAAGGGTGGGCCCACGCCTAGGGGTGGCGTGGCCACCTCGTGCGTCCCCCGACGCTCCCTTCGACTACTTATTCCCTCAGACCTAAAAACATCGGGGAGTCCGTCGTTCTTTCGCGAAACACATCCACGCTCCGCCGCCACCGAAAACCCTAATACGGGGATCAGAAGTTCCGTTCTGGCACCCTGCCGGGAGGGATTCGGAGGAGATCATCGCCATCGTCATCACCAACGCCTCTCCATCAACCATCCATGATTCCCCCATCCATGTGTGAGTAATTCCCGCTGTAGGCTGAAGGGGATGGTAGGGATTGGATGAGATTGTTCATGTAATAGATGTCAGATTGTTAGGGCATGGTGCCTAGTATCCATTGTTAGTGCTATTTATCGTTGTTGCAACTTGTTGTGCTTAGTGCTTGACACTTAGGGCCCGAGTGCCATGATCTCAGATCTGAACATGTTATTGAATCATGAGTATAATTATGTTTTAGATCATATCTGCAAGTTGTTTACACCTGTCGTTGTCCGGAACCCGAGGCCCCAAAGTGACAAGAATTGGGATAACCGGAGGGGATGGCTGTGACTTGAGGATCACGTGTGTTCATAGTGTTAATGCTTTGCTCCGGTACTTTATTAAAAGGAGTACCTTAATTGCCAGTAGTTTCCCTAGAGGCCCCGCTGCAAACGGGCTGGCAGGACAGAAGATGTTGTGCAAGTTTCTCATTGCGAGCACGTACGACTAAATACGGAACACATGCCTATGTTTGACTAGTACTTGGATGCTTTATTATTATTTACCTGCAAATGCCCTGTGTTATGACTATTACATGAGCTATCTTATCCATGCAACGCCCGTACATCCGTCCCTATGCCTACAGTATTTTAATCCTGCTGTTTACCGAAATCACTACTGCTGTCTCCGTTACACTGTTGCTACTGTTACTTCAATACTGCTGCTGTTATATCACTGTTACTACTGATAAATTGTGTCGAGCAAGTTTACTTTCAGGTGCAGCTGAACTGACAATTCATCTGTTAAGGCTTATATTTATTCTTTGGTCGAATCAATAAATTTGGGTTTTACTTCCCTCGAAGACTGTTGCGATCCCCTATACTTGTGGGTCATCAAGACTATTTTCTGGCGCCGTTGCCGGGGAGCATAGCTTTATTTATAAGCTCATCTGAAGGTGATATTATTCGCTGCAATTTATTTATCATGGGGAAGGCTCGTGATCAGAAGGTGGCTATATTGCCATCCACTACAAGGAAAGGTACAACTCTGAACACTGCTGCTGCTCTAGATTCACCGTCTGTTATAAGTCAACTTATCACACCACCTCATGCACGTATTTCACATGCTGTTACTGCTGAATCTGAAAATATTTCTGATGAATTTGATGATGCTTCTACTGTTCTTGATGAAAGTAGTTCACTAGGTGCTTTTCTGGATGCTACGATTGCTAGGTCTAGACAAATTGAAAATGATGAAATGCCTAATGAAAATCTTATTACACCTGCTGATTCACCTGGGTCGAGGGAATTCATTGATGATGATGATCCCGAGGAAGCCTATATAGATCTTGATGATGATTTTATTGATGAATGTATGAATTTTGAATCATCTGCTGATGCTAATGCTATAAGAAATCTTATTCAAAGGCGTGCTGTTAATTATAAATTGTCTCCTGATCCTAAGTTTGCTACGTCTCCTATAAATATAAGAGATAAAGATTATGATTTTTCTGTGGATTTGTCTCTTATATCCATTGCAGAGAGAACCTTTTTGAGGTGTCGAAAATGAAAGTGCTGTAGAACACATGAATAAGCTTTCTACTTTAAGTAGCTTATTTTCTGATGATATTAAAAAACGCAGCTACTTCGTTACTAAAATATTTCCTTTCTCATTGAAAGATGATGCTAAAACTTGGTTTAGTAATTTATCTCCTGGTTCTATTAAAAGTCCTCTAGGTTTGATTGATGTTTTCTTCCAGAAATATTATCCTGCTAGTGCTCAGCATGCTGCTTTGCAGAGAATTTTTAACTTTAAGCAATTAAAGGAAGAAAACTTGTCTGAATCTTGGACAAGATTTTGCTATTTAATTAGAATTCGACCGGGACACCAACTAGCTAAAAATGAACTTCTTGATATATTCTATAATGGACTAACTGTTGAATCTAGGACCTACCTGGATAGTTGTGCTGGTTGTGTTTTCAGGAAACGAACTCCAGATGAAGCTGAGGAATTAATGGCTAAGATAAGCCAAAATCATGAAGATTGGACTATACCTGAACCTGCTCCGGTACCTGAACTGCTCCAGTGCCCATACCAAGGAAAGAGGTGTTATTGAATTGAATGATGAAGGAATGAGAGAAGCCAAGAATCTCTTAAGGAGAGAGGTATTAAATCTGAAGATGTGAAGAATCTACCTCCAATAGAAGAATTATGTAAGCCAATTCCTCACCTTCAATTGAGGTACACTCTCTCCAATATTTTAATTCTGGTGATGTTCCTTATCGTAAGCCTCCTGATCAATGCTTAGATGAATTTGATAATTTTATTGTTAAACAGGAGCATTTTAACATGAGAGTGCAAAATCATCTGTTAGAAAATTCTCGTATTATTAGTAATTTGCATGATGTTTTGGAAAGAACTGCTAATGATGTTAGAGGCCTTGTTAAACATTTTAATATGGTTCAAACTCAAATGGAGCAAATTACTAAAGTACAAAAAGATCTGCTAGCTAAGAATTCTAACAATGATGGGAAACATGCTTTTGGTATAGAAACTAGGGGTGGTGCTTCTACTCAGGATCCCTTGTATCCTGAAGGACATCCTAAAAGAATTGAACAAGACTCTCAATTAACTGAAAAACCTGGTACTTCTTCTAAGAGAAAGAAGAAGAAACATAAACATGTTGTAGAGTCCTCTGAAACTGCTAGGGATAAAGAACCTGTTAATGATCCTAATAGTATATCTGTGTCTGATGCTGAAACTGAAAGTGGTAATGAACATGCTAATGATAATGATAAGAACAATGCCATTGATAAAGAAGAAATTGAAGAGGAATCTGATGAGGATACTGAAAATAAGAATTATACTAAAGAGGATTTTATTGCCAAGAAACATGGTAAGGAAAGAGAACCTTGGGTGCAAAAACCAATGCCTTTTCCTAAAAAGAAACATAAATCCAAGGAAGAAGAACACTACAACAAATTTTGTGAGTGGATGAAACCTTTGTTTTTGCAAATTCCTTTGACTGATGCTATTAAGTTGCCTCCTTATTCGAAATATATGAAAGATATTGTCTCTAACAAAAGGAAGATTCCTAATGAGGAAATTTCTACTATGCTTGCTAATTATTCTTTCAATGGTAAGGTCCCAAAGAAGCTTGGAGATCCAGGTATACCAACTATTCCTTGTTCCATAAAAAATAATTATGTTAGAACTGCACTTTGTGATCTTGGAGCAGGAGTAAGTGTGATGCCTTTCTCTTTATAAAAGATTGTATTTGGATAAATTGATACCAACTGATATATCTTTGCAAATGGCTGATAAATCTACTGCCATCCCTGTTGGTGTATGTGAGGATGTTCCTGTTCAAGTTGCTAACAATTGCTTGATTTTAACTGACTTTGTTGTGTTGGAAATGCCTGAAGATGATAATATGTCTATTATTCTTGGAATACCTTTTCTTAATACTGCAGGTGTTGTTATTGATTGCAACAAAGGGAAGGTTACTTTTAATGTCAATGATAAAGAGCATACTGTCTATTTTCCCAAGAAGCTGAATAAATTATGTGGAGTTAATACAATTGCAAATTTTAGAACTATCAAAGTGGGGAGTATTGATTGTCCTATATATGATCATCATGAAGGATACCAAAGTTTTATGGTGGGATCTATAGTCATTCAATATAAGGTAAAATGATGGTTTCATGTAGTTTAATTCTTTTATGTCAAATAAAATATATTTGGTGGCAAGACTTGATCAACCTTGTTAACAAATACATTTTAGATGCATAAAATTGTTAAACAACATTTTCTCTCTCTCACTTGTCCTACCTACTGTTTTACTTCTGTAAATATAAAATGTTAGTGATGTTTAGCTCATTTATAAATTGTTGTTGCTATTGTTAATTATTTAAAACACCAGAAAATGCTCAAAAACAAAAGTTTTCAAAAAATTCCGAAAAAGTTATGTTAATTTTTAATTTAACAAATGGGACCTGGGAGCACTTGAGGATGACCAGGGGGACCCACCAGGCCACCACGCCACCCTTCGGCGCGGCAGGGGCAGGGGCGCGCCCTGCCCTGGCGTGGGCCCCACCTGGCCATCCACATGGTGAGTTTCCTCCCCATCCTTTCTCTCTCCCGACCAAACTCACCACCATTGCTCAAACTCGTGTTCTTGCTGCTCTTGCTCGAATTTTTTCGATCTCCTTGCTCAGCCCATCTTTGTTGCTGATATTTGGATCATTTGCTCTCCGAATTGGAAGATGGATGGGAATGTGCATGTACCTCCAATTCGTGCTGAGGATTTAGTTGTGCATGAAGTAATGGGGGTTAACCGTGAAGACTCCGTGTTCCCTGCAGTTTATCCATGCCACAAATTTATGTCTGCTATAGGAATCCTACAAGATTTTATCACACTAACTTCTAATGCAGAGTTGGGGCAATTTGTTTCTGATGAGCCACCTCAGTATGCAAAACTGACTATGTCAGTTGTGCAAGATTTCAGATTTGATTGGTCTTTGCAACCCCCATGGTTCATTATAAAATTTATAATGTTCCTATTGATCTTCCCTTTTATGATTTTTGCACAGCCATCAAGGTACCACATTGGGGTCGTATGCAAGGATTGAAGGGCAACCAAATCGCCTAGTGGAACTCTACTCGGAAATCACCAAAGGTAGAGGTTTTGTAGGTGAAGGTGGTAAGATTCGACATATTCTACTCCCTGCTATTCGATACTTCGCCCATTTCATTAGCAAGTGTGTTCTAGCCAGGAAAAATGCTAACAAACTATCTGTGTATGATTTGGCATTTCTTTCTGCTGCCTTGAGAAATGATAGAACTTATAATCTAGGTGCTTTGATTGCTTACCGTCTTTCCACTAACCGTGAGAAAGGGGTATTTGTGGTGGTCTCATTGCTTCCAGGTTGTTAGCTTATCACCAGTTGGGGCCTCATTACGCTGATATTGAGCTTCCTAGAGCTAGACTTGATATTAACTCCATGATAAGTCATCAATTTATTACCAATTGGTCTACCATTGATAATTTATCCTATGAATTGTTTTTGTTACTGTCTTTAGGCGAAGACCTAAAGTTTCTGAGCGAATAGTTTGTTTGCCTGCACCTCTTTTGTTTAACCTTGATGTCAGGCAAGGATGGTCATTCTCAGAAGAGGACCTTGACGCATTCATGTTGGAGCATGGCCCCGGGCCGAACCTGAGGAGGAGCAGCCCGAGCAGGACTTCATGGGGCAAGCTCTTCACATCAATATGATTATGCAAGCGGCACTTTTCCTTCTTTGCAGGATGCTTCCTATGAGCATGCTAGGAACGATTTGCCATCCTGGAGCTTTTACCAGCGCCAATGATTGACCTCCCAATTAGGCCAAAAGCCTAAGCTTGGGGGAGGTATGCGTATGCTGACAGTTCACTCATCTCTTGATTCATATCATGTCAGTTCTTTGTATATCCATATTTCGCTTTCTTTTATTTGTTCTTCCTTGTGTTTGTTTTATTTTCTCAAAACCCCAAAAGACCAAAAATATTTCTGTTATTTCTCTATCCTTTTACTTCTGTTATTTCGAATTGTAGTTTATTTTGCTTCTTTAATTTTCGGTTCAATATTAAAAACCCAAAAAGATTTCCTTTGTTTATTTGTTTCTTTCCTACTTTGCTTTAAAATCAAAAACCCAAAAATATTTGTTGCTCTTCTTGTGTTTTGTATAGTTTTTCCAGAGTCAACAGTTTCCGTGACTCCACTTGGGGCTTGGTTTTCATTTCATATCATTCAAGTCATACAAGTGAAAGGCAATAATGACGATGTTCGACAACTTGAATGTGGTGAGAGGCTGGTATGAACTCTATTTGTTTTCATTTTTGTACATATACTTATCCATATGGACATGCTTAGTCTGTCATGGTGGTGGTTATGTTATTTAATGTTTGCTTGTTAGTTCATGTCTCTTATGATTAATTCCAATTTGCTAATTGTGAATAACATGTCATATAGATATTTGCTTGCATTGTTTTATTCGTAAATGGTATGGCATTGTGGTATCCTCCTCTGAATGATTTACTTGAATCGACTTGGCACATGCTTACACATGTTTATGACTAAAACAAAAGTCAATCAAAGCCTCGATGATTTATTTTGCCTCAGAGTTTTAGTATCACTTTTATGCCACTGTTAATTTTATTCTGTCGCAAGTATGATTATGACGGTTATGCTCTCTTTGTTGTCGCTTCCCAGTCTATTGCTAGCCTTCACTTGTACTGAGCGGGAATGCTGCTCGTGCATCCAAAATCCTTAAAACCAAGTTATTCCAAAGAGTCCACTATAAATTCCTATGCATGGTATTTCAAACCATTCCAAGTAAATTTTCATGTGCTACCTTTAAAATCTTCAAAATACTTCTCATTTTGTGACACTGTTTTTAGCTCATGAGGACGTGGTAGTTGGGATTATTATCTTCCATGCTAAATTTAGTTTCTCAGACTAGCAGCTTACATCTGCTTATCTACTTTTATTTTGCACAAGAGCTGGTTAGACCACTATAACATCTGAAAAGTAATGAAAAAAGACACTCCTCCATGGTATGTGATTGTTGGCAGGCACCCGAGGATTCGGTTAGCCATGGTTTGTGAAAGCAAAAGGTTGGGAGGAGTGTCAAACTATATAAAAGTGCATGCTATAAATGCCTAATATCAATATCTCGGAACCGCTCTAAAAACTTGTTTAGCATGGAAGATGATAAGAACTCTATTACTATTCGTTGACAGGAACAACCACCTCTCAAAACAATTTTACTTCTGTTTTAAAATAAAAAGCTCTAGCACATGTTAATCCCTGCTTCCCTCTGCGAAGGGCCAATCTTTTATCTTTATGTTGAGTCACCACCCTTTCTTTGAGCACTTCTTCGAGAGCATAACTGTCATTCTTAGTGAAATGTACTTGTCCCAGAATACGGTTAATTGCGGTATAACTTTGATGCTTTTATCTCTGATATCTTTTTATCTAGTCCTCATTTAAATTTCAGAGGTGCCCGGGCATTTATGTTTTGCTGTACAAATACAGGCAAGCGAGATACCACTTTACCATATCTTATTACGAACATTGCAATCCTGCACATAGATATATTTCAGGTTGTTTACTCTTAGTATGTTGGAATCTTTTCATGGTTGCATAATTAGCAGGTTTCGTTATTTACATATCTCCTATCATGAACTGCCTAAGTTTTGATCATAGTTCAAGTATGTATACATCATATGAAGCAAATGTGTTCGTAAAAGTTTTCTTTGTCGCGTTCAGTTTGTCAACTGAATTGCTTGAGGACAAGCAATAAGCTAAGCTTGGGGGGAGTTGATACGTCCAAAACGTATCTACTTTCCCGAACACTTTTGCTGTTGTTTTACCTCTAATTTGTATGATTTGGATGCAACTAACACGGACTAACGCTGTTTTCAGCAGAATTGCCCTGGTGTCTTTTTTTGTGCAGAAAGTCAACTTTCGGGAAAATCCCCGGAAATAATCGCGAAACCCTATTTTCCCAGAAGACCCACGGAGCCAGAAGGGGAGTCGGAGGCGGTGCACCGAGGCACCACGCCAGGGCCCGGCGCGGCCAGGGTGGGCCCACGCCCAGGGTGGCGTGGCCACCTCGTGCGTCCCCGACGCTCCCCTTTCGACTACTTATTCCCTCAGACCTAAAAACATCGGGGAGTCCGTCGTTCTTTCGCGAAACACATCCACGCTCCGCCGCCACCGAAAACCCTAATACGGGGATCAGAAGTTCCGTTCTGGCACCCTGCCGGGACGGGGATTCGGAGGAGATCATCGTCATCACCAACGCCTCTCCATCAACCATCCATGATTCCCCCATCCATGTGTGAGTAATCCCGCTGTAGGCTGAAGGGGATGGTAGGGATTGGATGAGATTGTTCATGTAATAGATGTCAGATTGTTAGGGCATGGTGCCTAGTATCCGTTGTTAGTGCTATTTATCATTGTTGCAACTTGTTATGCTCAGTGCTTGACACTTAGGGCCGAGTGCCATGATCTCAGATCTGAACATGTTATTGAATCATGAGGATAATTGTGTTTTAGATCTTACCTGCAAGTTGTTTACACCTGTTGTTGTCCGGAACCCGAGGCCCCAAAGTGACAAGAATTGGGATAACCGGAGGGGATGGCTGTGACTTGAGGATCACATGTGTTCATGGAGTGTTAATGCTTTGCTCTGGTACTTTATTAAAAGGAGTACCTTAATTGCCAGTAGTTTCCCTGAGGCCCCGCTGCAAACGGGCTGGCAGGACAGAAGATGTTGTGCAAGTTTCTCATTGCGAGCACGTACGACTAAATACGGAACACATGCCTATGTTTTAACTAGTACTTGGATGCTTTATTATTGTTTACCTGCAAATGCCCTGTGTTATGACTATTACATGAGCTATCTTATCCATGCAACGCCCGTACATCCGTCCCTATGCCTACAGTATTTTAATCCTGCTGTTTACCGAAATCACTACTACTGTCTCCGTTACACTGTTGCTACTGTTACTTCAATACTGCTGCTGTTATATCACTGTTACTACTGATAAATTGTGTCGAGCAAGTTTACTTTCAGGTGCAGCTGAACTGACAATTCATCTGTTAAGGCTTATATTTATTCTTTGGCTCCCCTTGTGTCGAATCAATAAATTTGGGTTTTACTTCCCTCGAAGACTGTTGCGATCCCCTATACTTGGGGTCATCAGGGGTTATCAGATACAGACCATTTTTGTCCGAGACCAAGAGAGGATGGCCAAACTGAACTACATCTACAACACAATGAGGTTGAGATTGTGAACATGCTATGAATGGGAAGAGCCCCTTTTGCGAAGCTTGTGGAGACGTTTAGGGTCAGAGGCTTGTTACAAGATAGCATCCACACCACTGTGGAAGAGCAAGTAGCAATGTTCCTGCATGTTGTTGGGCATAACCAGAGGTTCAATGTGATTCACAGCACATTCAGAAGATCAAGCGAGACAATTTCCCTGTATTTCAAGCAAGTCTTGTATGCGGTTGGAGAGCTGAGAGGAGAGATGATCAAGCCACCATCTAGTCAGACTCCACAGAAGATAAGACAATGCCAGAGGTGGTATCCATATTTTAAGGTGAGCAACTCAGATTTTTTTTAGTTCATGTCATGCCATCATTGTATTGGTGTGTAACATTACATTGTGTTCATGTCAACAGGACTATCGAGGTCACAATCTGCAGACTACAGAGGTAGAAAGCACTACACCAGCCAGAATGTGCTTGCGGCTATTGATTTTGACCTCAAGTTCACCTATGTGCTAGCTGGTTGGGAACGATCCGCCCATGATGCTAGTATCCAGTCTGACAGCATGAGTCGAGCAGATGAGATAAATATTTCAGTAGGCAAGTTCTACCTAGGAATGCTGGATATGCATGTTGCCGGTGTTCTTCCATCACCCTTCAGTGTAGCAGGTACCGTCTCAATGAGTTTAGCATAGGAACTACCCTAGGACTGCTCATGAATTGTTTAATCTCAGACACTCTAGCCTTAGAGTTACGGTGGAGAGAGCTTTTTCTGCTTTGAAAAACAGATTTAAGATCATTTATCAGAAGCCATTCCACTCTTTACGCAGCTTATTCTTGACTGTTGCATTCTTCATAACAAAATCCTAGGTTGGGGTATAGATGAGTATTTCCCTGATGAGCAAGATGTGACACCAGATGGACATGAATTGGGCCATGGTGTCAAAGCTCACGATCAGTAAGGTTGGAAGATCTTGAGGGATGAGTGGGCTAACTCTATGTAGGCAAATAGAGGCACCTACAGGATCTGAAGAAGAAGAAGAAGAAGAAGAAGAAGAAGAAGAAGAAGAAGAATAAGAAGAAGAAGTGACTGCAATGATCTGTTCTCCTTACCACCAGAACTTGTCCCCTTAACCAGTATGTGTTATAAAAACATGCATTTGCTAGTAGATAGGAGAACTTGTATGTCCTGATGAAATGCTATTTGTTATTAGCTAGGGCTGATACATTGTTAAACTCGTAGAATCTATCCCCTTAGCGTACTCTGTGGTGAGGTCACCACTGCTCCGAAGAGGGAAACAAGCCTGGCTACCACTTTGTGGGCAACCAAACAGGCTGCACAACGTGGCTCATCCCTCGTTTTTCAGGGCCACGCCCCTGTAACCACGGATGCAAAATGTTAAAAGGCTGTAGGTAACCAAACACACCCTTGTTTATCGGACCGGGCACTCCAACGAGGTGTGAACCTTGAAGCCACCACCACGGTGATCATTCTTCAGATCAATTTTCTGAAGTCTAGTGAACTAAACAATTTGCGCGGCACCTCTGATGTTTTTTATTGTTCTTGTTCATGTGAGAATTAGTCTGTTTACTTCCAAATAGCCCCGTAGGATTTGTTCTTTCATCTGAAATAGATGTTCTGTGCAACACTTGGCCATTATTTCTTCTTCTTTTGTTGGATTTCATACTTTGGTTTGTCCATGGCTCCATGCATGAAAATCCTTCCCGTACCAAGTTCTGTCTGAGGATGTACATTACTGGTTCATCTTGACTTCAGGCATGAAATTTACTGCTCGTGGGCAGAAAATGTCACACAGAAAGTTTATAGGGAATATATGTTGACACAAACCAGTTAAAAAAATCAACAGTTCGTTGTACTTTTCTCACAATCATGACCACAGAAGCGCCAAGATTTGGGTTTGCTTGCTCCATGCCCCTTCCACATGGCTATGGACAATGATCGTTAGCTTACAGAGATCCTAAACGAACCATCGGATAAATTCTGCATACACACCAATGATGTATGCAGAATTTATCCTAAACGTTTGCTCGGGAAATTCAAAATCACAGAACGGCCTCGAGCATCCGGTGAGACCAGGGACTTAGTAGTTTCTCACGATCTAGCCGATTATAGTCAGCGAAAAGCCATCTAAAAGTTACCTAATCAACTTGTTCATTTAAAGCCTTCAGTTACGCACTATGAGGCAGAAAAACAGGGCACCTCCGTTTCTCCACTGAGCAATGCAAATCAGGTAACTAGAATTTCTCATATCTACTTTGATGATGCTGGTCCAGCTAATCTTGTCCAGGGCTACTGCGATCAATCTTCAGGGATTCCAAAGCCTCCCTGCAATTTAATATTTGAATAATAAGTAAAGATGTCAATAGGCTGTTGTAAGTGAAAGATCAACGCCACAAGAATTGAGAGAGATCGTTGAGAGGTTATCATGGTATGCTAGACTTGAATGTAGCCAAAAAGGGACAAGGAGAATACCGTAACCCATCCTCGATCTCGACGTTCCCTGGCTCCAATTTAAGACCATCAACAAATGCACCACATGCCTTTTCATAGTCCTAAAGACAAGAGGTTAGTAGATACATAAAAAAAGGTTTACCACATTACATGCAGAACATGTACTTCAGAAAGATTTTCCCTAGAAAATGCGGAACTAAACTAAACAACTTATCGTACCTTCAGTAACATCAGAGCAGTTCCTTCACGGTAGCAGGCCTTTGCCCAGCCAGGTCGCATCATCCTGCAAGCTTGAGCATCCTTCAAGGCCCCCCTCGCATCACCGTAGCGAAGCCAGCATAGGCTTCTATTTGAGAGCAAGGTTGCATTGCCAGGGTCGAGTTTCATTGCCTACAGCCAACATACGGAAGAAGTATTAACACAATCCTGCACACTGTTCACAGATTTGCCCGCCTGTTTTTCTTGTGCTTCAGTGAATCACTAAAACTAACTGAATAAGACATATGCAGTAAAGACAATTACAATATTAACTTGCATAAGCATGTCAGAGGAAAAGCTGCTTCCTTGTGACCATGAGGTCGGTTCAAGTCCTGGAAACAGCCTCTTGCAGAAATGCAGGGAAAGGCTGCGTACTAAAGACCCAAAGTGGTCGGACCCTTCCCGGACCATGCGCAAGCGGGAGCTACTGCGCCTGGCTGCCCTTTTTTAAAAGCATATCAGAGGAAAACTGCTAAGTGAAGTCATAATCTAATCCTATATGTACAAAATTTGAATCTATTGACAAATGTAGGTCAAACAAGATAAAAGCCAATCGAAATAGAGATAAAAAATAAAAATCAGTGGAAATTCAAAGGAAGAATAGAGTACATTATTAGATCGTGTGTTATTGGCGAGTCTCTCGAATAGTAAACCTTCTCATGATTGGGCACTGGTTACTCAACAGTTTCAGCAAAACATTCGAGGAACACCCAACCTTGTTACACCATACCATTTACTATTGGACAATCATTAATCTATTTGCCACTCCACCTCCCAATCTCTAGAGAGGTGCATGGTTCCCACTGGTTTGGGGAGGTGGCATCTCCTGCATCTTAACATATCGTGACTTAAGCATGCAATGACGGGTCAGCAGTCAGCACATGACACACGTATGCTTGTAGCCAGCGATTCTGTTCAGCCACTGTGGATTCTGATTACTGGAATGAACGTGCTCCATCTCAAGGAAAAAATACTTGACAAGAGATGCCCAAGGAAATTTAAACAAGAAATAGAGTAATTTACCGTCTTCCTTCTTTGGAACCATGTACACGATCATCCATTTTAAGGACTACTTATACCGGAAACCCCGAATGGAGCCCTTTTTGAAAAAGTCAAAAAGGCATTTGTAAGTTTCAAAAAATTCAGAAAAAAAAAATCCTAGGGGTAGATAAGATTGAACTCTACCAGCGAGCAAAATCTCAATGCAAAATTCGTTGTATTCTAGGCTGACAACGGATTTTTTTTCCGAATTTTTTGAAACTTACAAATGCCGTTTTCGAATTTTTCAAAAAACGATCTCCCCGGAGCTCGGGTTCCAAAACGCCGCACTCCTACTTAGACATCCTAACTGAATCCAAGTTATAGACTGACAAGACTCACCTAGAAGGATTCAACCAGGACCAGAATGCCTAATAGACTACTGACACATATTGAACCCACTTGGTAATTCCACAGACTTGTCTCTAAGCCAATTCCAAAACCATTCTTCCCTATTCTTCATGGATATCATCTAGGTGTCAACTTCTCCCTGTAGCCTTCTAATTTGGCTGCTAGTATTGATCTTATCCTGCCCCTACACGTATATGCTGTTGCCACTGCTGCTGCATGGCCTCCTATGTCCACATAAATGAAATGTATGGTACGGTTCGTTTTGGCACTGATCCAACTGCGTGATGGATAAAAGCATGCACTACAAGAGATTACTGAAATAGCAACATAACAGGATGGGGTGAGAGGCA
Source organism: Poa pratensis (assembly GCA_947311845.1). NCBI lineage: Eukaryota > Viridiplantae > Streptophyta > Magnoliopsida > Poales > Poaceae > Poa > Poa pratensis. Next base: position 9,113,936 of record CAMZMU010000081.1, on the reverse strand, counting down.
TTAGCATATCTGCAATCTCTATCAACTTCGAGACATTAACATATCTGCAAAATGTGCAGAAAGCATAATTGCCATAGCACATGCAATTCCAAGAAGGAAACAGACAAACGAGATAGCATGCCTTAGGACCTTGAACTTTTCTGAGCGGTCAATAAGTCCATAAACTTGAACAAGCAAGATTAGTACATACCTCTTTATAAATGTGTGCTGCAGAATAATAGTTCCCATTCTTGAACGCCTCTTGCGCTCTAAATTTTGCATTAGCAAGCATCGCTTTCTGAAACATTGAGAACAATCAAATGATATAGGTATTCAGTGCCACACCTAATACCTTCCGACGTGTTATAACTAGTTTCTCTGTGAATCAATGCAATATTTCATCTCAATAGTTCTATCATTTATGAAGTGGACATGAAAATTAACTAATATTCAACCTCATGTCTCCTGGACTCTCAATAAAAATAATAATAAAGCAAAGTGTCCACAGTTGGTAGAATTCTTTGATTTCCTTCATCTTCCACATGTTTCTGCTGTCCTTCCAATCTACGTTGCTGACATAAGTTAGTCTGATTTGTTTCTGATACAAATTTTTAACGTGTATTATCTAAATTGCTGATTACCCCATCTTGCATCCTCCACAAAATCCCCAAGAACAACAACAAAGCCTTCAGTCGCAAGCAACTTAGGGTAGGCTACCTCTCACAATCCTCACTGACCATAATCTCATCAATAAAAACTATAATTTCCTCTTCGCAGTTTATTATACATTATTTTACCCTTAAATGCTCATCTCTATCCAGATCGATTCAAAATCAACTGGGGATAACCCTGGCTAGGTTACTCCTTACAAGAATCTAAGGAGTTCACAACACATAACTTCGTCTCGCTGATACACACAGGGATAATGATAAATCACTATCCATGTTGCATACTACAAACTTAGCATGCAAGTGCCGCCAAAGGTCATGTCAGGAAGACTTCAGTTGACAAGTTTAACAAGAACAGATAAAGGTAAATACTGAAACTGCTTTCACAGAAATCTTCCAAATGATTTAGCATGCAATACATGTGGCATATTTTTGTTTCACCAACTCATAGCTAAAAAACATGCAGCAATACAATTGGCATACTTAACATTCACGATCAACTCTTAGCCACCAATTGTAGTTCAAAATTTCATATATTTAACAGAGGAAGAGTGAACAATGAGGTGTGGTTTCAATGCTTTTCTCAAATTACAACAATGAATTTCAAAAACCTCACACTAGGGAGATCTCCATGGGAAAGCTAACAGCCAACGCACACAGTTGCACACTCAACCATTTAAATAAATATAATAATGGTGTTCTCAATTGTACCTTCATTGGGCGCACTGATTTTACATGACTAATGATTCCATCAACACTCCAGTCACGTACACTAGGAATACGAGAAGTGACCGGAAATAGAATCTCAACATCTTCACGCCTACCAGAACGAGCAGCAATTTCTATAGGAGTACGTCCTAGCTGCAAAGATAATAACCAGGATATTCATTTCAAAAACCAAAAATGAAAAACCTGCAGCATGACAAGCGCTGAGCATATACATATGGTATAAAATCAACTACATTCTAGAGATTTGCGTAACAATAACTGATACAAATACCAAGTAGTGTTTCCTTTTGTTGTCCAGGACAGCAACCAGTGTTGGAAGCTAAGTCACTTAGCTCCCTTCTAATAAGGTTGTGCTTCACACACACTAACACATATGCATATATGACAAACCACATATATGCTCTATATATCATACATATACTTGAGGCTACATCTTGGCTTACTAGCTTCCTAGCTTCCATGGGAGGGGTGGTACCCCTATTTATACTTGTACATGACCCCTAAGATTGTTGCCATGTAGCACAATCCAAACCCTACACCATACTTCTAGAATACTCTACAAAATCTAGATATGTCATACTACTCCTAAATATCTTACTCTAGAACATTCCTAATTCTAGAGTTCTCCTACATACCCTGAATACTTCTAGCTCCTTCTACCAGCCAACTATATTGACAAGATTACTCCTAACAATCTCCCCCTTAATCTTGTCATATCAACTCATCCTCTCATCCAGATCACCTAGACCAAGTGCTTCATCTTGTGATGGCCTCACACCGCCTCTTGTCTGGCAACGGCATCACACCGTGCTTGTCAGCCTCACACTGACTCCATATAAGATGGCATCACACCACCAATTCGGTTTCACACCGATCTTCCATGTGCCAGTGGCATCACACCATAGCCGTCGGCCTCACACCGACTCTTCCACTTGACGATGGCATCACACCAGCGTCGTTGGCTTCACACCAACCTTTCCGTAGACAAGGGCAACACACCATAGTGGTCGGCCTCACACCGACGCCCTCTACGACGACGGTATCACACCACCGCCTGTCCACAGTCTCCAACAGTATCACACCGTTGGGCATGATGACGATGGCATCACACCACCGTCGATAGGCCAGCGGCATCGCATCGCTGCCGTCTCGTAACGGCATCACACCGTCGTCTTCTCTTGGCAGCATCACACCGCCTTCTCCTCCTAGCAGCTAGCGGCATCGCACCGCCAATAACCTCCATCCCACACCGTCGTCCTCCACATCGCATGGAGTCTATCGCCACCGCCCTCAGATCTTGAGGCTCTGATACCAATTGTTGGAAGCTAAGTCACTTAGCTCCCTTCTAATAAGGTTGTGCTTCACACACACTAACACATATGCATATATGACAGACCACATATATGCTCTATATATCATACATATACTTGAGGCTACATCTTGGCTTACTAGCTTCCTAGCTTCCATGGGAGGGGTGGTACCCCTATTTATACTTGTACATGACCCCTAAGATTGTTGCCATGTAGCACAATCCAAACCCTACACCATACTTCTAGAATACTCTACAAAATCTAGATATGTCATACTACTCCTAAATATCTTACTCTAGAACATTCCTAATTCTAGAGTTCTCCCTACATACCCTGAATACTTCTAGCTCCTTCTACCAGCCAACTATATTGACAAGATTACTCCTAACAACCAGAACTCAATAATAATATTGTTGTTTTAAGCGATCATTCATGATAATACCATCCCAACAACTTCCAGAATGAATCAGATAAGGAGTAACCCTTAGTCTCTTACTGATATTTGCAATTTCTGCCTCATTTTATCCTCCAAACTGTTAAGAACAACTGTTATATTTTCATCCAACAACCCAAAAAAGTTATCTGCGAGATTAACTGTACAAACATTTGTCAAAGTTGAACTCTAAAGGATGTTCTTCTAACCTAGTAGATAGTCTAGAGCAATCACATGTTTCTCTAAATAATAAAACAGAATAGGGTGCTAAATCTGATATGTAGCTTCACTGTTTCATTCATGTAACTGTGAAGAAACAACATTTTTTATTGTGCCCTACTAGGGTAAATCAGACCTGCCTAACTAGCAAATTCATCCAGGTATGTTTCTTGAAGTTTACGCTGAACGGTGTACTAGACTATCTCCTGTTAGGTATGCACGAAAGCATCCATGTAACAGCAAGGCATGAACAGCTTACATTGTCAGGAACATTAGCATCTGCACCAGCCAGAACTAAGCACTTAAGGATGTCAGTTGAGCCAGCAGTGGCCGCGATCATTAAGGGTGTCTCTTTACAAGTACCATCCACATCAGCACCGGCCTAACAAATAAAAAACCTGGGTTATATGCTTCACAGAACACACATGTAAACTGTGTCATAATCATTTGAGGAAAATACAGAAATTCAATACGGTAACATCCTCCCTTTACGTTATTACAATAATGTGTAAGTTAATGTATGCAGATGGCATACCTCAAGCAGAAGCTTCACGCATTTCAGTGAGCCCATACAAGTAGCAATATAGAGAGCTGTATAACCAGCACCACCCAAAGCAATCTTATGCTGTTTAAGTGAATAAGAAATTAGAAATCCCGTCTAACTACAACCGGCATACAACTTAAAGAAGGGAAAGGGTCAAGACCAATATAACCTACTGGGAGTAAAAGCTTTTGTGAAAATAACCTACTGGGAGTAAAAGCTTTTGTCCAAATAATGAAATAACAAAAATAGCATACACAAACGTTGCAAAAGTAGATGGATTAGTTTCTCATATTATTTATGGAAGTTGATGAATCCTCGTCATCCATCTGGGAAATCCCTGACTACTCCTAAATTTTCATATGAAGGAAAATCAGATAAAAGGACAAGAATGATTCCAGCCATGGCCATACAAGAGGCAAAGATAGATCCTAACAACAATTGTGCATCAATGGTCAAGCAATAATAAGCTGCAAAGCAAGATCTTACACATGAACACAGAGAGTGATACTGCATTAAGACATTACTAAGCACGTTCAATTCAAATAGTCAGACTATATCATGAAAGGGTGGAAGAAACTAAAAGCACAAGTACAGTTTATACAGTGAGATTACGCAAAGAGCCAAAGATAATGCCGAGTGGTGCTCAGGAGCATTTGCTCCCTTTTTAACTAACATTTGTTGTTATTCAACCAAATTCCAAATATTTAAGACGAATCATTATTATGTTCAGATTTCATGTTTCATGAAAATCTTTACATTCTTTGTTTGGCTGTGGAAAAAGAACCCAAGCACCTAAAATGCCCTTTTAGCTCCCCACTCAGTTCAGTAAACAAGAATCTGAGGGTACATGATCCGCTCTAGTATCTACATGCCAAATACAGTATCTTTTAATTTTCTAAACCCATTCTTGAATTTGGGAAAAAAGAGAGCATGTGAGCTCGTGTGCTGAAAATTTGTCCAATTATGCATATGCTCGAGAAAAGAAGCATGTTGTAGTTGTACCGTCGAGTCTCTAGACTCCAACTACCAAAAAAGGTCTCTAGACTCCACCTGGTTACTGGTGGAACGTGTGCAGTGAAACAGGAAAATTCAGCGCTCAAAAGAAGACTATAAGTAGGTCAGAGAAAATGTATTCGTTTCAAAAAAGATAAAAATGTTGCTCATGTTACCAAGACACTATTAATGAGACTACGGTTTAAAACTGGAGCAGGTGAAGAGTCGGGCTCCACCTGATTACAGCTTAAAGCTAACAGGAATAAAAACACAAGTGCAATACGACAAAGCCTTTCACACTAATTTGATGTGTAGGAAAACTATGAAATAAGACTAATTTGATGTGTAGGAAAACTATGAAATAAGTAAACAACTATTATTGTGGATTTCACCATTCTAAATAGCACGTGAGTTTAGAGAAAGAAATGGTGGGAGTGACCCTTACGTCTGCATGGTGGTCCAGCAAAACCTTCATAACATCATCCCGCCCATGACGGGCAGCAATATGCAGTGCTGTCCCACCAAGATTTAATGCATCAACATAAGCTCCTTTGGAGAGTAAGAGCTCTACTATTTCACAGCTTCCTGAATAAAGAAGACAGGATACATCTTCAGTCACTGGATTGTTTGTTGCAAGTCCTTGTATGTGCAGTGATTTTCAATTGCCATTCTATCCAACATGTGTTAAGACAATTCAAATAAGAAAAAATTATAGAACTCTAAGTTAGAAGACATGTTGAATAATTATGGCTTGTGAATAGGTCGAGTATGCAGAATTTAGAAAGATTTTCCAATCTCTCAGACTTTGCTAAACTAAATTAACAATGTAATTAGAAAAATGGCCTCCTAGTTGCTTTTCTGCCATTTATTTTATCTGCATGATGTGATGTCTATGGGGAAGAAGGAAAGAACTTCCGCATACAGCCAGCACCTACGGATATTTGCCACTTTACATAACGAATGTCCAATCAGAAATTTTTACTCTATGTCTCATAGATAGATACATGGGTCTTCACTTGATACAAATGTAGAAACAGAACACTTAGGAAAGATGTGTATGTGCATCAGATACTTATATGGCGTAGAGAACGATACTACCTTGTGATGCGGAAGCAAGATGGAGAGGAGTACTGCCACGGTCGTCAACCTTCTGAACAGAAGCACCTTGATCAAGAAAGTAACGCACCAAATCCACATTCCGACGGCCAATCGCAAAGGTCAAAGGTGTTTCGCCTGCCAGGGACACCAAAGCAGAGAGGCTTAGAGTGAAAGCAGGTTTTTTTTCCCCCGGGTCTGAGAGTGAAAGCAAGGAATGGAGAGGCACCCTGCGGGCCGACGTCGTCGACATCCAGCCGGAGGTCCTCGACCAGGTAGCGGCACACGGGCAGGCTGCCGCCGAGGACGGCGGAATGCAGCAAGCCGTTTCCGTAGCCGTCCCTGACCGCACCCAGTTTGTCGGCGAGGCGACGGCCTTCCGCCCCCTGCCCACGGCCCTCGCCCCCCCTGAAACGCAAAATGGATCGACACCAAAATCAGCACGGAAACAGACGCGGGGACCGGGAAAATGAAGAATATAATCGCCGGCGGAGACAGGTAAGTACTCTTGACGAGGCGGAGATCGCCGTCGAAGGCCGCCTTGAGGAAGCCCAGGTCGAATGTAGGGTTGGAGGAGAATCGGCTGGGTTCACAGGGAGGGAGGCCGCCACGGCGCTCCAAGGCGGCGGGAGGGAAGAGCGGCGGCTGCGGCGCCATGGCCACGGGGTTGGTGGTAGGTAGGGTTTTAGGCAGGGGTTGGAGACGGGGAGGAAGAGGGAGGCGTAGGGGGAAGGGAGAGATCAGTGGAGTGGAGCGGAGGCTGGGAGGACGACAACGTGCAAAGAACAAGATGGAAATGGGAGATGGGAATGGAAGGCGAATTTCCCGTGGTGATAATTTATTTTAATTATAGATTGTTTTTATATTTACTTTTTTTGGGGTTATATTTTTTTTACGAAACGCAGACATTATACACACGTGCACACACTCAACCCTATGAAAGTACACACGCACACCGTACCCCTATAAGCATCTCCGAAAAGACTGAGCCGACGGGCCGAGTCTTCAGATTGATGAAGTTACCACAAATGCCTCGCTGTCGAGTCTTGTAAATTTTCAAACTCTTTTATGTATGGATTTTTCTACAAACTTTGCAACTTAATTATCACATCAGGGGAGTGTGCGTAGATTACTGACATGATGATGCAGTGTTAATTTGGTCTGTTTTGGATTCTTCGTGTTTTAGAGGCAACTACAAATTTGTAGTGAAGATTAAAGAGGCATCATCGATCATCATAACATGCTAGAATATCTACACTCGGTATTCGGATTGGCTGACTTTGTAAAGCACAAAATCAGGTGAGTTGAGTCACTGACATGTGGGGTCCACATGTTAGGGGCTCAAAACCACCAAGTCACCCAAACCCAATCCCTACGCCGGAGTCTGTGATACTTTGGGGTCCAAGAATTTTTGTCGTTTTATTTTCAGGAAATGGAATGCGAATGTTGCCTTGCTAAAACCAGACTTGCTAGTAGAGATGCTCCAGCTTGCAACTACAACATTAATGGACATGGCTATAACATGGAATATTATCTAGCAGGCGACATATATCCTTCATGGTCAATATTTGTGAAGACCGTACAACATTCTCAAATTAAAAGCAATATGTTCTGCTCAAGAAGCATGCCGAAAATATATTGAGAGAGCATTTGTTTGTGTTGCAACCTCGGTTTGCCATTGTTCGAAATCATGCTCGCTTCTGTGATAAGAAGTCCTTCTCAAATATCGTGACGATATGTGTGATTCTACATAACATGATCATTGAGTATGACAGATATTTGGGCTTGATTTTTTTTGACAATTTTGGTACACGTGTCAAACCAGCCGGATCCAATCATTGTGTATGACAGATATTTGGGCTTGATTTTTTTTGACAATTTTGGTACACGTGTCAAACCAGCCGGATCCAAACTTTTCTTGAGACTTACGGCAAATTGAAAATCATGCTACACATCACCAACTTCGTGATGATCTCATTGAGCATCGTCTCCCATTCTACTCATTTTATTACCTTTGTATTCATGTGTGATTTGATACATTCTTTACATTATGAACCATTCATTATTTGCTTTAGTTATTTGGATTTGAACAATTATTATAATTTGGATAATTGTTGTGTTGTGTGATGCTAACACATTATATGTTCAATTTTATTGATGCTAGATTAAAATTTTGTATACTAAAAACATAAATACAGGCTAATTAAATCCGAAAAATGTTTTGTTGTATCGCGCATGTTCGGGCAGAACAGATCTCGGAAACTTGTACCGTAAACTTTAAGGTGTATGGTACGAGTTTTCAGAATCGGTTACGGCCAAGTGTGTGATACCGCAAAACAGTTTCAGGGGTATCCTGAACATGTTTTACAGTACCACTATATAGTTATGTGCTAGAGATGGTCAAATGAAAGCTTCTCACATAGATAAGTCTATTCATGGCTTCACTTCGGTGATGGGAAGGATGTATCTTTGCTTGATGAAGCGACTTGGCTGGGCAGAGGAATGCTATCGTGAAAGAACCTATAGTACCGAGGCGGGACAAGATGTTTAGATTAGTTCTTTATTCTTTGTAGGAAAACTATTTTGATGTACACAAGTTTTTCATTTCTAACATGAATCCTTTTCTGCGTAGGTACTAACTTTTTTGTGTCTAGGAGTTAGGAGTTCGAAACCAGATCAGCGTATATGGTTATTGGGATTCTGCTAAAGCTCATTATTTTTGTGTTTTGTGGCCATTTGCGTAGGTTATAACACATCGTCATGCTATCTTGATATGATTTCCATGTCACTTGGATCATCCTAGATGGTTAGTGATACTCAGCGAAAACTCGTTATTTTTGTGTTTTGTGACATTTATGTGGGTTAGAGCACTCCATTTTGGATATCACGAAATCATCATTTTTAGCCCTTTTGCCATTTCTTTTGTGCTATAACACCATCTTGAGTGGTTGGGTCCAGATCCGATGGATAAAGATATACTTGGGATCTTGCAAAAAGTCATCCTTTTCATATTTTTGACAATTTCGTGGGTCATAATATACCATGTAGTGGCCTCGAAATGATTTCCATGTCATGTCCGGTAGATCGCGGTTTCATGTTTTTCTTGTGTTTATGTGGGTAGAGCACACCGTTTGTTTGGCGTGGCAGCTTCAGCCCGCCCTTAGACTCCGGTGGAGGTTCCAGATGGTTGGCCGCTGTGATGAGAGAGATGGTTGGCTGTGGGCGAAAACCCTGCACGGTTCGCCGGTGCCGATGATGATGACGCCTAATAGTGTCATTTCCCTCCTTGGAGTCGTCGTCGTCGTCGTGAAGCCTTGGTATTTTCCTCATTGGTCTTCAGTCTCAGGGTGAAAACCCAGATCCTTACAGATCGGGCGACGTGACGCATTTGGGTCGTTCCCTTCTTGGAGGCGTCGCTCTAGAGTCTTTGACCTGCGTCGGTTCTCTTTGTCCGATGATGTTCGTGGTCATCTCACTGATGGAAGCTTGCCGTTGAAGTCGTCTCTGCGGTGATTCCGGTGAAGGGTGGGCTTGATCCGGCGATGCCCTACGTTCTTCATTTTTCAGAGGATATCGACATCAAGCTTTGGACAACCTTTTATTAGTTTTTTTTTGCTTTGTGTTGTTTTTCTTTGTAGTTTTTGGGTGTTGTTCTTCTCTATTGAGCATGTATTGTAAGTTGGTATCCCAGCAGTGTGTCAATTGTAATGCTTTGTACTCTGAGCTTTGTTAATTCAAAGCTGGACATTATTACACAACAAGGCGGTTTGGTTGTAGGCAATGATACACGGTTAGTCAGTTATTGCCAGCTTGCTGAACAAGACATTATTGGTCACATAATTAACTGAGGTGAAAGATTGCGGTAACTCTTGCCGACAAATGACAGTGACGTGTGAACAGTAGTTAATGGAGTTGATCCTGTTCCTCCATTTTCACTTAAGTCGTCAGATCCCAGCGTCCATTTCCTCCTCAGCCATCCCTTCGCGAGGAGTAATCTTCGGTGCCTGAATCTTCAGCGGCGGCGACGGCAGGAGATCGAAAAGAGGACAAGCATATGGGCAAAGATCGGCCCGCGACGGGAGGAGATCCTTCCGATAATCCGATGCCGGAAGCAGCTGCCGCCGAGCACAGCGGCGGCGGATTTGTCTCTCCTATTTGAATGATACTCCTGCGTATCTTTGAATCATCTTCATCTGTTGTTCATGGCTTTTCTGCTCGAGTCTTGTCCCATAGATGGATAGGAGCACCACCGTGCCATGGTGCTCTAACTCCAGACCCGAGCCTGCGCCTCCAGCTCCCACGGTCGCCGCCCTCTCCGCGTTCCTTGCCCGCTGCACCTCCATTGCCGCCGCCGCAACGCTCCACGCTCGCCTACTCAGGTCCTCCCGCCTCTTTGGGCCCCCGTTCATCGCCAACTGCCTCGCCGCCGCCTACTCCCGCCTCGGCGCCGCCCCGTCCGCCGTCTACCTGCTCCTCCACGCGCCCACCGCCTCCGCCAATCGCTTCTCGCACAACATCCTCCTCGCCGCGCTGCTCAAGTCCGTGACCTGCCAGCCGCGCGCGACCTGTTCGACAGAATGCCGAGAGGGACACCGTCGCTTACAACTCCATGATCCGTGGTTACGTTGACAGTGGACGTGCCAACGAGGCGTTTAGGCTTGTGCGCACCATGAGGGAGCTAGGAGTCAGGCCCAGTGACTTCACCTTCTCCATTATTTCGTCGCTGTCTGCTCTGCTCGCCACGGGATGCAGGTTCAAGCAGCTGCTGTCCGACATGGCTCCGCTCATCACAGTGCTGTAGTCGGGAACACACTCATTGACATGTATCGGCGTGTCGGCCTCTTGAAATATGCGGCGCGCGTATTTCAGAGTATGGATCAGCAGGACATTGTTTCTGTAAATTCTGTCATTCAGTGTACAAGGATGATGGCCAGAGCAGCCAACTGTTTGAGTGCTTCCAGTCCATTAGGAGCCATGGGTTTTCGGTTGACGAGTTCAGTGTATCAACAGCGCTCAGCATGTGCACGGATGCAAGGATTTGGCCAAGGGCGACCAGATTGGCCCTTTGTCTCAAAGCGGGACTCCTATCTCATTTGATCGTTTGTAGTGCTGTTATTGACTTGTTGTGTGTGTGACAGATTGGCTGACGCTGTTTGGATTTTTGAAGGAAGGGAAACATGGGATTCAGAATTCCAACGCAATGATTTCAGGCTATGCCAGGGGTGGGATTATGGAACGAGCTCTGAGCCTCTTTTTGTTGTCACTGCGAAA
>CAMZMU010000081.1:8991324-9087820 GCA_947311845.1 Poa pratensis | reverse complement strand
TATGGTACTTTCCTATCACTCCCCGTCTGCAGCGGTATTTCGTGGACCCTAAGGAAGCAAAGCTCATGATGGCACGCGGAAAGGGAGAAGCCCAAAGAAGATCCGGAGAAGGGCAGGATCCTGACACTCCCTTCAGACACTAGCCAGTGGGAAGCATTGGACATCGCCTTCGAAAAGTTCGGGGGCGACGCAAGGAACATCAGGCTGGGTATGAGCACTGATGGACTTAATCCGTTCGGCAACCAGAGTAGCACGCATAGCACCTGGCCCGTGTTTGTATGGCCTTACAACTTCCCCGTGGCTGGGCATGAAGCAAAGGTACATACACTTGAGTATTCTCATTCAGGCGCCAAAACAACCAGGTATCGACATACATCTGTATCTCGCGCTGTTGAAAGAGGAGTTAGCGTTGTGGGAGACGCCAGCCTGTACGTGGGATGCCTACACTAGAGAGTATTTCGATAGAGCCACGTTGCTCACGACGGTGCAGGACTATCCTGGTAGCTCATATGTATCGGCCCAGGTAGGCCACGATTTTGCGCATGTGTAGGTGCATGGATGAGACCCGCATCTCAGCTACCAAGGGATCTCGGGTCTTCGAAACCGTGTTCCCAGTGGCTCGAAGGTGGCTTCGCATGGATCACCCGTGGAGGAAACGCGGTGATTTGTTCAATGGTAAAGATGAGCTCGAAAGAGACCCGCGCCCGATGAGCGGCGTAGAGAAATCGACGAGCTTTTGAAAAATTAGAAGGAGTGCTCTGCACTGGGAAAGAAGCGACCGATGGTAGATCCGCTGCTGGGTGTATGGAAAGCGAGGTCTGTTTTCCACGACTTGGAGTACTGGAAGGTCCTCGACACGCCCATAACCTCGATGTAATGCACATTACGAAGATGTTACCGAGAGTCTGCTTGGCACTCTTTCCAACATGTCGGAAAAGACCAAAGATGGGACGAAAGCAAGATACGATCTGAATGGCTTGGCATCAGGGAAGATCTTCAGGCCCCCGTAGTGATGACGACGATGATGATGATGAATAGACGGAAGGACTCAAGGTCGCCTCAAAAGGGTAAAGAAGAACGCGGTGGTGCTTCTCGCTGCCTGCTTCACTATGAGTCCGGAGGAGCTCAAGCAGTTTTACAGGTGCCTCCTAGGAGTCAAATTTCCTCACGGTTACGCGGGAAGATAAGCAGATATCTGGACGCAACGAAGAAGAGGTTCAGCGGGATGAAGTCTCACGATTGTCACGTACTGATGACGCATATACTTCGTTGCGATCTGAGGGATAATGGACGAACACATCCGTGATACGCTGCTTGGCATTTGCAACTTTTTTGACGTCATCAACAGGAAGTCGATCGACGTGAAGCAGCTCGACAGGCTACAGGAAGAGATCGTGCTGATACTATGCGAGCTTGAGATTTACTTCCCGCCCGCATTCTTTGATATCTGCGTGCATCTCCTTCTCCATGTCGTTGATGACATCAGGCAGCTCGGGCGATGTTCCTGCACTACATGATGCCGTTCGAAAGTCAGAACGGTGTCATGAAAGGATACGTTCGCAACAGGGCCCGTCCAGACACAAGCATGGCCAAGGGCTTTCTAAACTACGAGTGCATCTCCTTCTGCCAGAATTATCTAAGCATCGAGAATCAGGATATTGGTCTGCACACGGGAAGCACCTCGGCAGGCTCGATGAATTTGGTCACCGCGAGGGCTACCGCTCACTCTTTGTCGGCATTCATGGTCGAAAAGACGACTTCGACAGGGCTCACCGGGTCGCGCTACAACACTTACAATTGGTCGAACCTTGGGTGGAAGAGCACAAGCTAATCGAGCAGAATTACATCGACCTGGGGCCGGCCGAGGAACAAGGGAGACGTAACCAGAGAGCACAACTCCAGCTTCACGCGTTGGTTCAAGAAAAGGCAACTGGTTCAAGCAGAGAGCATAACACCATCTACAAAGGTGAAAAACTCATATTATCCTTATCACAGGGCCCCCGGGCACAACGTAAGGACCAATCAGTCGTACAACATCAGCGGTTTCAGATTCTGCACCGAGGAAAAGGACAGTAATAGCGAATATCAAAACTCAGGAGTAACTATGCTATCCTACGGCGATGATGAGGCTACTGTCAAGGAAAGATTCTTCGGAAGGATCGAGGAGATATGGGAGCTCAACTACTGTGGAGAGTCGGTGCCAATGTTCCGTGTGAGATGGGCCAAGGATGTCGTCAAAAAAGGCCGGTATTTCACCACCATGGTAATAACCAATGCCAAATCAAAGAACGCTTCCGCGAAAAATGAGCCATGTGTACTCGCTAGCCAAGTTGAGCAATACTTCTTCATTACCAACCCATCAAAGCCTAGCCGTATTGTCGTGAGGAGGGCAAGAGGAGCATCATCGGAATGGAAGGAGACGCCAACGAGGAAGACTTGGACAAGAACGGCGATCCGAAGATCGAGGAGAAATTCGATGAGTACTTCGAAATGCCTACTACTAGAAAGAAAGAAGGAAGACCTCCCTACCTACTAAAGGTTGTCTGTTCACGCGAAGAAATCTCAAGGTGCCTGGCCTAAAGTATTCAACCGCGATGAAGGGAAAGAAGAGAAGCTAGCTCGGAACCGGCCGGACGAAGAAGATTTTTTTGTGTATTAATTTGTGTGTGTGTGAGACAATTAAGCATATATATGTATATCATGAATAAAATAATGGTCTACTTAAAAATGTGTGTATATTCTTTTCTTTAAAATGTGTGTCTGTTCTTTCTTTAAAAATAACTATTTTTTTTAAAGAATAACAAATGTGTGTGTTCTTTCTTTAAATTTAACAAAAAATATTTTTTAACTAAATTCTTTGGCGCATTCTTCCAGCCGTGCGCCACAGAATAACAGAATTCTGTGGTGCACGGTTGGAGGGATGCGCCACAGAATAACATAATTTTGTGGCGCATCCCTCCAACCGTGCGCCACAGAATTGTTTTGCTCCCACTTACATGTGGGCCCTCCCCACGCCCACCTCTCTCTCCCCAAAAATCCCAACTCCCAAATCCTCGGCAACCATCACCGCCACTCGCCGCCCCAACTCGCCACCGCGTCCATCACCCCGCCGCGCTCGACCCGCCCCGCCACCGATGGCCGGGAGCACCTCCACCGCCCCCGCACCGGCGCCGCCCACCACACGCCCGTGCTCGACCGCCCCGCCCCGCTCGTGCTCCTTGCCACGACCCCGACCTCGTCACCATCGGCCGCGACCGCCAGCCTCTGGCGCCGCTCCCTTCCCCGTGCCTGCACTCTCTCCCTCGATCCTTCACGGCGCGCTGCTCGACCTCTCCTTCTTCCTTGCCGGAGCCCTCAACGACAGCAACTGTCCAGGTACAACTCGAGCCGTACGTCACCTGTTCGACAGAATGCCCACGAGAAATTTGATCATGATACCGTAAGATATATACCTATATATATTTAGACTGCTTGCTGTGTCTCTTGGTATGAGAGGCCGCAGCTTAAACTTGAAGTGGAACTATGTCGTTGGCAGTCCTTTTGGGTGTGGAAACTTTGTAGTTAAGTTTAGTACCGTGCTACTGCATGATATGGATTCTTATCGATGGTTGGTAGTGGTTGTTAAAACTTATTTACTGCTACTGGTAGTAGTTGATCTATGCTGTCGCATCTGGTTGATTGTTTCTTTGATGTTTTATTAAGTGTTTCTTCCTGCTGCTGCTTGCATCTCTTCTGGTTTTCTGATGAATTACCACAAGTGTTTTGGTCCTCAATGTAGCCTTGTTTTCCTTCTTTAATCAAGTTTTGAGGTTTTCACTGAAGGCTAGTTGAATTTTTACAATGAAAAACCTGTGGTAATTTGGTGACGTTGCGGTTTTATTGCTCCTCAGAATTCTTAGCAAGTTTGTTCTTGAATATTCCCATAGTATATATGGTGTCCCCATAGATACACAAAATAATTCTTTACAATCTTTTTTTTTTGGTTGTACAGGTGAAAGGACATAGTCCGTTAATCTTGTTTTGACGTTTGATCACAACACTTGGAAGAATTTAACACACCGCTAAGTGTCTACAGGAAAATGACCATCTATATCAATAGATACTAGTGGATCTCTCTATGCAAAAAGGGAAGAAAAGTAGTTGTCGGACTTCAACGGGTGAAGAGAGAAGACGCACTGCAGGGAAACCGGCCCCCAGGCCGGCCCAGGCTGGCCTCCAGGCCGGATGCCTCGGGTGGCAAACCGGCCCCCAGGCCGGCCCAGGCTGGCCACCAGGCTGGTTGGCTCGGGCAGCTCGCCGGCCCCCAGGCCGGCCCAGGCTGGCCGCCAGGCCGGTTGCCTCGGGATGTCCTCCAGCCTCCAGGCCGGCCTAGCCGGCACGCAGGCCGGTTTGGTCGGCAGGTCGACCAGCTCCCAGCCAGCCCAGCCCGGCCCCCAGGCCGGCCCAGGCTGGTTCCCAGGCGGCTGTCTCGGCAGCCCGGCCGGCCCACAGACCGGCCTAGGCCGGCCCCCAGACCGGCCCCCAGGCCGGCCCTGTTTCCTGTGTCGTCACTTACCCCTTCAACGGCCATATTTTGAAGGGAACTATAAATACCTCTTCACCAACCTTTGGACAACTAGCTTGACCACATTGAAGAACACCATTAATTGCAAGCTCAAGATTTGATAGATCTTCCAATCCCTCCACCCAAACTCGTTGATACTTGGAGGATTGAAGGAGAAGCCCCGGATCTACATCTTCACCAAGTCGTTCTTTATTTCCCCTCATTCACTTGAGGGGCCCTTTCCTAGGATTTCCATTGGGAAAACCTAGCCTCTTATTGTACTCACTTGATTGTCTTTGTGACAGATTTGTAGCTGTTCGGGAGCCCCCAATCCTCTTGTGAGTTGTGCCCCGGATCGTTGTTGTAAGGGCTCCGGATTCCGCCTTGAAGGATTCCGATAGTGGAAAGTGAACCAAACCTTTGTGGTGCGGTTCATCGGAGAAGAAGGTGCGTCCTCCTTTGTGGCGGTTGAGTTTTGACCTTTGTGGTAGCTCGCACCTCTCCAACGAGACGTAGTCCCCTAAAAAGGAGGAACTCGGGATTACATCCGTGTCTCCGCGTGCTTTCACTTCGGTTACTTCTATCCTTGTTTATTGTCCTTACTTCGTGTATCTTGTTTAGTTGCTAGCTTGTCATATAGGTAAATTCACCGTAGTTGCATATCTAGAGAATTTACCTTTTAGTGTCAAGCCTAATTTGAAAAGTACTAAAATTGAAGTAGCACCTATTCACCCCCCCTCTAGGTGTCATACGATCCTTTCAACAGGTGCAGAGGTGCTTGTGTGTTGATGTAGGTTGGTCCCGATTTTCACGGATTTGTGCGGAGAGAACGATGAACACGAAGAACACGGGATGAACTCAAGAACACAGAGAGGGGAATCACTCAAAACAAGGATAAATAGCAAGTAGCAACTCGGCAAGACTCAATTGGTAACAAATCCCCGAGGGTAGCCCCAATTCTCCTCTCCCAAGCACACCTTACTCTTAGGATTGTTTGTCCAATTGGTCAACCCAAACCAACCCGATAGAATCACCGTAAGATGAAAGATCGGCAAGTAATCACACTACAAGCGGAGGCCTTGGTATCCACGCAGCGATCTTCTCCTCAAGAGGAGGCCTTGGTTCATCTCCATGGGAGGGAAGAGACACTTTGAGAAGAAGGAGCAAGGCTCTACTCTAATCCCAAATCATTGTATAACCCTAGATCTAGATGGGGAGGTCCTATTTATAGTCTAGGCAAAAGGGGACGAAATACATGGGTCAAAACCCAGATCTGCTCGCAGGCACGCGCAGGGCCGGTAGTACCGGACAGAAGTGGCCGGTAGTACTGGACGTGCGAACGTCCGGTAGTACCGGAAATAATTCCGGTAGTACCTTAGGGTGGCTTCGGATCCAGTACCGTCTGGCGTCTCGGCGGTAGTACCGGCCGTGAGGGTCCGGTAGTACCGGCCGGCACTTCTTCAGGATTTCCAGCTTCTTTTCCCGCTCTTCTTCTTGGCATCTTCTTGGGTCTTCTCTTGGTCATCTTCTTCACTCCATTGAGGGTCGTCATCAAGGTGGTTCCTGAGTATGCACAAAGTATCCGAATGAAGTAGCAAACCATTCAAAGGAGTGTCGAGATCACACATAGATAGGAGTGAATTCACCTTATCATGGAGAGCTTTGACTCTTGCTCTTGTCATTGGGCCACTGTTGTAGGAGACGTAGGTCGGGCTACATCATCTCCCCCCTTGGAAAAGAGTCGTCCTCGACTCTTGGTCATCCTCATCGCTTGATGTTCCAAGGTATGGCGATAGGTCGGCGACGTTGAAGGTGTCATGGACCAAGTGTTTGGATGGGAGATGTCGATCTTGTAGGCATTGTCGTTGATGCGCTTGATAACCTTGAAAGGTCCATCTCCACGAGGGTGAAGCTTGGACTTCCTTGCATCCGGAAAGCGATCTTTGCGAAGGTGTAGCCAACAAGGTCTCCTTCTTCAAATATCATGGCGCGCTTGTGTTTGTTCATCTTCGTAGCATGGTTGTTGTGCTTCTCGAGAGTAGTTCTTGTTTCCTCATGGAGCTTCTTCATGTAAGCGGCTCGCTTGTCGAAGTCCATGTTAACTTGCTCACGGAGTGGAAGTGGTAGCATGTCGAGCGCGGTGTAGGGGTTGGAGCCATAGACGATCTCGAAGGGTGTTCTCTTTGTTGCGCGTGAAGTGCTCGATTGTAGGCGAACTCGGCGTGTGGGATGCACTCTTCCCAATTCTTCAAGTTAGGCTTGATCAACACACGAAGGAGTGTAGATAGGCTTCGGTTCACCACTTCGGTTTGGCCATCGGTTTGAGGGTGGTATGCGGTGGAGAATAGTTGCTTGATTCCCATCTTGGCCATCAAAGTCTTCCAAAAATAGCTCACGAACTTGTGTCACGATCCGACACAATGGTCTTTGGCACGCCATGAAGACGGACGATTTCCCTGAAAAACAAAGTAGCAATGTGTGAAGCATCGTCGTCTTGTTGCAAGGTATAAAGTGTGCCATTTTAGAGAAGCGATCAATGACGACAAAGATGGAATCCTTGTTTGTTTTAGTGCGTGGGAGTCCTAAGACAAAATCCATAGCTATATCGGACCATGGTGATGTGGAATAGGCAAAGGTGTATAACCATGAGAGTTTAGAGTAGACTTAGCTTTGAGACATGTAGAACATCGTCGAACTAGGCGTTCCACATCACGCTTCATTCGGCCAATAGTAGTTGGTGGCGAGCATGGCGTAGGTCTTGTCGCGGCCAAAGTGACCCATGAGTGTTCCTCCATGAGATTCCTTCAAAAGGACCAAACGAAGCGAAGACTCGGGTATACATAGTTTGTTAGCCTTAAACAAGAAACCTTGTGCAAATAGAAATCACCAATTCCTTTGTGCTCCGAACATTGAGCGAAAATGTCTCCAAAGAAAGCATCGGTAGCATACAACTCTTTATCTCATCCAAACCCAAGACACTAATGTCAAGACGTGTAAGTAGGTTGGCCTTGCGGGATAGAGCATCCGCGACCACATTGTCTTTACCTTTCTTGTATTTGATTACAAAGTAAAAGACTCAATGAACTCAACCCACTTAGCATGTCTTTTGTTCAAATTTGTTTGACTTTTCAAATATTTCAAGGATTCATGGTCGGAATGAATGACAAATTCCTTAGGACGAAGGTAATGTTGCCACACATCCAAAACACGAACCAAAGCAAATAACTCTTTGTCATAAATGGGGTAATTCAAGCGAGCTCCATCTAGTTTCTCACTATGGTATGCGATGGGTCTACCATTTTGCATAAGCACTCCACCAATGCCCAATCCACTTGCATCGCATTCAATCTCAAATGTCTTAGAGAAATCCGGAAGGGCAAGGAGTGGTGCTTCGGTTAATAACCGTTTGAGCTCATTGAAAGCAAAATCATGTGCATTGCCCCAAATGAAAGGTACATTTTCTTTGTAAGTTCATGGAGGGGGCAAGCAATTGTGGAAAAATCCTTGATGAAACGGCGGTAAAATCCGGCAAAACCAAGAAAACGTCTCAACTCCTCAAGTGACATCGGAAAAGGCCAAGTCCGAATTGCTTGTATCTTTGCTTCATCAACTTCACTCCATCCGAAGAAACAACAAAACCCAAGAAAACAAGTTTGTTGGTGGCAAAAGTGCACTTAGAAAGATTTGCATAAAGCTTTTCATTGCGAAGAACCAACAAAACTTGAGCAACATGAGAAGTGTGCTCTTCCAAAGATTTGCTATAGATAAGGATGTCGTCAAAGTATACCACAACAAATTTCCAATGAAAGGACGCAAAACATGATTCATGAGACGCATAAAAGTAGAAGGTGCATTGGAAAGACCAAATGGCATGAAGCCACATAAAGACCAAGCTTGTTTTAAATGCGGTCTTCCATTCATCACCTTCACACATCTTATTTGGTGATATCCACTTTTAAGATCAATTTTGGAGAATATAGCGGAACCACAAAGCTCATCAAGCATATCATCAAGTCGAGGGATAGGATGGCGATACCGAACGGTGATGGCGTTGATGGGGCGACAATCCATGCAAAGGCGAAGAGTGTTGTCGTGCTTGGGTACCAAGATGACGGGCACGGCGCACGGACTCAAGCTCTCGCGGATATGTCCCATGGCAAGAAGTTCTTGTATTTGCCGCTCGATCTCCTTTGTCTCTCGGGGTTGGTGCGGTAAGGAGCGCGGTTTGGTAGCGGTGCGCCGGGAACAAGGTCGATGCGGTGCTCGATTCCGCGTAGAGGAGGTAGTCCCGGTGGCACTTCTTGAGGGAAACATCTTCAAAGTCCTTCAAAAGAGACAACAAAGAAGGAGGAAGGTTTGTGAAAGTGTTAGTCATAGAAACTTCACCCTTGCATATGAGCACATAGTGGAGGGTGGATGGGTTTCTCTCAACTCCCTCATCTCTCTCTTGTGGCAAATAGTGTAAGTTTTGTGGGAACTCTCTTTGAAGTGTCACACTCATTTGGCTTGTGGCTCTCACTCACTTTATGGTGGGTCTCTCGCTCACCACTCATCTCACTAGACGAACGATCTTGTTGTGCCCTTGCAATAGTCTTGGCGTTGTCGGCGATGACTTGACTTGGTGTCATGGGACGAAGGACGAAGGTCTTGTCGTTGTTCTTGAAGCTATAGTAGTTTGTCCTTCCATCATGCATAGCACCCTTGTCAAATTGCCATGGACGCCCAAGGAGTAAGTGACAAACGTTCATAGGCACAACATCACAATCAACCGTATCTTCATAGGCTCCAATCTTGAAGGACACTTGCACCATGTGTTGAATCTTGACGGCTCCGGTATCACTCAACCATTGCACATGGTAAGGATGTGGGTGCTTCTTGAACTTCAAGTTGAGCTTATCACAAAGTTCTTTGCTCGCTAGTTGTGGCAACTTCCACCATCTATGATGACCTTGATGGACTTTCCATTGATTCCCGCTCTTGTTTGAACAAGTTGCATCTTTGGTCTTCTTCACTTGAACATTGGTGGTTAAGCTCTTGCCACAACCAAGGAAGGGTTGTTGTCGCCATCACAATATATCTCACTTTCTTCTTCTTGAGCACTTTGCATTGTGGCGACCTTGTTCAAAGCATCTTCACTCATAGATTCATACTCTCCCATGTCATTGATGATCATGACCTTCTTGTTGGTGCACTCAAAAGATTTGTGCCCTTGTCCGCCGCACTTGTAGCATTGCAAAGTCTTGTGCCGGACGAAGATCCTTGAGGCGCCTTGGTAGGGGAGGTACTTTCTTGAAAGGTTGAGGCGCTTGAGGTGTCGATGTAGAGACTCTTGGAGGACCTCGAGTGTTCGCTTGAGGAAGAGCTTGTGAAGGTGTAGGAGTTGACGAAGAAGGCTTGTTGGCGAAGAATGCCTTTGTCTTGAGGTATTTGAGCTCTTCAAGCACGTGGCGCTCGGCCTTGGAAGCTTGATGTACTAGCTCAACCAAGGCATATGGTTGGAACTCCACGATCTTCTTGATTGGATAGTTGAGGCCATTCATGAAACGAGCCATGGATTGCTCTTCGTACTCGTTGACATTGGCTCTCATCATGGAGATTTCCATCTCCTTGTAGTACTCATCAACCGACTTCAACCTTGCTTCAACTCTTGCAACTTCTTGTATAAGTCTCTAGTGTAATGGCTTGGCACGAAGCGCTTGTACATTGTTTCTTTCATTTCAACCCAAGTGTCAATTGGTTGTTGGTGGTTAGCGACGCGAGCATCTTGTAGTTGTTCCCACCACAAGAGGGCATACTCTTCAAACTCCATCGAGGCTAAGGCAACCTTCTTTTGTCGGAGAAGCGTTGCACGCGGAAGATCTTGTCAACCTTGAGTACCCATGAGAAGTAAGCTTCCGGATCACTTGTGCCGTAGAACTTGGGTATGTCAAAGCGGACGTTGGTCAAGTCATCATAGTGTCACATGGCACCACGTGGGAATGCACGTCCACGTCTCCTTCGATTGAGTCCATCACCATTGTGTTGGCTTGACTCGTTATCACTTGACTCGGAACGTTGGTGTTGGTGACGATCATGGGAAGCTCTTGACGACGAGAGGATCATGTTGAGGAGGTAGCTCTTGTTCGATTGTTCGCATTGTCATGATTTTGATGCGTGGCCTTGGAGGATGACGGGGTGACGTCCTTGTTCATAAAAGTCATTCGCACCCGGAACGCCATTGTCATTAGCCAATGGGTCATGACGATCACGTTGTTGCGGTGGTGGTGATGGTATGCGTTCGCGACGTTCATCATTTTGGTGAGGTTGTTCTTGATGCGCATTGGCATTGTTCGCGTGAAGATCATGTGGTTGTTCAACGTAGGAGGAGGTCGTTCATGGGCGTCGCGCCTTGGATCATGTTGACGTTCTTGTCGAGGTTCATGACGTCCATGACGTGCTTGTGTCGACCTTGAGGTGCTTCTTGTACTTGCTTGAGTGGAAGAAGCTCGTTGTCGCACAAGGTTGTTGATAGCTTCGGTCACCGCTCCATATGCTTCTTGCGCATGCATGCGGTCGTTGAAGTTGCTCTTGAGCTTGAAGACGGCGCTCGTAGCGTCCTAGGCCATCACGAAGAAGGTGTCGAAGACCAACAACTCGATGTGTGACATAGCCATGATCACCGCGAACTCCACCATGGATTTCATCGTCCGAGCTTGAGCTTCCGTTTGTACTTCCCCTAAACATTTTCTCAAGAACAAGTGAGATATGTGGTAAGGAAAAACCAAGACAAACTATATCCCAAGTATAATGTGGCTTGAGAGGAGAGAATCCGGTTCTAACACCCAACACACACACTTATGAGGATAGGAAGGTATGAAGTGGCAAACGAAACAAGCAAACCCGCGAAAGTATTGTCAAAGGTAGAGAAAATCCACAATGATCAAATTACCAAAGAAACTCCAACCACAAATGATGAAGAAACACACACAAAAGCGAATGGGGTTGGGCGACCAAAGGGCGAGCACTCGAAGATAGACAACCTAACGAAGACTACGTGCTCAAATGTCACCCAACACAAGAGGACGCTAGCTCAATTGCTTTTGTGGGCAACGGATTTGCACAAGAGTTTAACACTCACTCACTTTGGCGGTTAGCTTTGTCGCAACCTACAAGAGATGATACTTGGCACACTCTTGTTCTTTTCTTTTCTCTTCTTTTTTTTTTGATTTTTGCTTTTTGACGATGATTCCTTCTCTTTTGCTAGTGCCAAGATCTCTAACGATACACACTCGCCAATACTTAAGACAATCACTCAACAAGTGCAATGCCCGCAATATCAAAGAGCTAGTCCGATAGGTCAAGGTACACGAAAGGAAGAAGGGCTCACAACGGATTATGATGGTGGGGGAATGTCGAGTCCTTGGTGGCGTCGTCGCTTGGCGTTGATGATGCGTGCTGCGGAAGCTTGTCGATGTCGTAGACGTAGGGCACACCAAGAAAGGACTCAAACCAAAGAGGAAATGCCAAAACGAACCAAGGAAAAATAATCTTCCAACTTAGATAATTTGGGAACATAAGGAGGATCATTAAATTTATGTTGGAATTCATTAGCATGCTTCCCTCTTTCAAAATAGTTGTTAAGATAAATATCAAGTTCAATATCATGGCTGCAACAAATATTTGGAATTAGAGATAATTGCAAACCACATAAGTATTCTCAACATAAGCAAACTTCTCCTCTATGGTGTTATTAGGAGAATTCAGGAACAATGTAGGACTCTCATGAGTGAGAGTATTGTCACAAACAGCAAGTATATCATTTTTATCCTCACTAAAGTAGTAACAACTTCCAAACGTGTAGGATTATCAACAAGCATAGATCATCATCTAAAGCATTATTATATAGCTCATTTAAGCAACACTCCTCATTATCATCAATAAGTTTACTAACAAAAGGTTTTTGAGTTTGAGTGTTACTATCATATGTCGATGGTGAAGTTGGGGATCCAACTCTTCATTCTCCAGTTGTTCATCTTTTTCAGCATCTTCTTGAGATTGCATGGGCATCCCCAAACTTAGGTTTTTATCCTCTTCTTCACATTCTTCCTCTTCAAGCTTATGTGTTCATCATCTTCTTCCTGCAAAATATTAGTACTTTCTTTGGGAGTAAAATATTTAAGAAAAACCTCCCTCAAAATACTCCAATCAGTTTTCACTTCTTCATCCAAAGACATGTACCAATCACGAGCATTACCAGATAAAGACAAATATAATAGCTTCCTTTTTATTTGATCATCAGAAATACCAGGAAGCCTAAATAAACCACATATTTCATCAATTGTTTCTATGTGTTCACATGCAGACTTAATTCATCCCCTGTGAATGGATTTTTCATAACTCTTTTAACATGACCAGTGGGAATTTTAAATCCCACTTTAGGTACCTCAGACACAGTAGTTTCAACCACCTTTGCAGTAGTGGCATAAGCACTTTCATATAGAGCAAGATGCAGCGAGGCACGATTCATAAATGCCATAGTAACAATGAGATAAAACAGCTTTCAAGTTTCCTTACCAAACTTCTTACCAATAGCGCTACGCTCCCCGGCAACGGCGCCAGAAAAGTATCTTGATGGCTCCCAAGTGCAGGAGATCAATTGTAGTACCTTTCAATTAGAAAAGGTTGTCGAACCCACGAGGAGCTGAAGGTATTGGTTAGTAAGATTGATAAATAAAACAATAAAAGATGCAGATGTTTTTGGTATTTTCAGTTGTATAATTGCAAGCAGATAACAGATAGTAGCAAGTGAAAGCTCTCAAAGAGAGAAAGCCCAATCCTCTTATGTGGCAAGAGGACAAGCTCAAGTGATGTGCAACTTATATGTGGCAAACGTTCCCGAGGGCGCCATGGATGATACTAGGCATAGAGATTTATTAAACAACACGTTGAATATCTTGTCAAGTTTTAATCTTCTTTGGACGAGCCATAATTAGGTATAGCTAAATAAATAAACTACAACCCCTTATGATGGATCATGTGGCCAAGTAAATGACTGCACAAGAATTATTAAGACATAAAGTCCCACCATAGCATTACACTCTAAGGTCCCCGATACTAATACCCTCATAATATAACTTCATGACTCGGTCTCAGGTTTACATGTCCTCCCAAGTCTCCCTCAATTCATTATACTACGGTGTTCTCCTATGAGCCCATATAGGTGAAGTGTTGTGCAGTCGACGTTCGCACAACACCATCATAGAATCACATAAAAGATAAACTCTTGACAAAATACCAACACATGTCATATATAAATCATTGCCAATTCATCCTATGCCCTCAGGAACATACGGGAACTACTCACAACGTGCGAACATGATGATATTCAGTGGCATAAGTGGTACAACACAATCTGAAAATATAATCTCACCCTCGAACAATGACAAGTAGCCAATCATACACAGGTAGAATAGCACTTAAACAATAGCTAGGGTTCGAACAATCTCAAACTATGAGGGGATGAAGTGGATCACGAAGATGGTGATGGAGATGGTGCTGGTCTTGACGTTGGTGTTGATGGAGACTCCGGAGGGGATGGAGGAGCCTTCCGGAGGTGATTCCGGCAACGTTTCCCCTCCGATCTTCTCCGGCGGCAGCCTTCTGTCTTCTGTTTCGTGTTTTCGTTTTTTCTCGCCGCCTCCTTTCGCGAAACGCCAGGGGACCTTTTTATAGGCGTTTTTAGGTCAAGACGGAGTCGGTGGATGAAAGATCGACGGCCACGGAGCTCCGAGGTGGAAACGAGCTGGGCCCACGCGACCATGTACTTTTAGGCCGCGTGGGACCCTCCATTTCCAGCCTGTTGGGCTTCTAGTCTTCAATTTAAGCCCATTGCGTTCGTCTCGAAAATTCTGAACCGTGCTCTTTGACCTTGCCCTTTTGGAGTCCCGAAGCTCCCGGAAAGTCTGAAACACTAAAAAAGACGTTTTCTGGAAAAGCAGGGTTAATTCCAAATAAATGGGAAAACTATGAAGTATTCCCAAAATCATTATAAAACATTGATATAACCCTTATATGATGCAAATATGATTGGAATATAAGCAATTAAAGTGCAAAGTTCATGTATGCATTTTACATGCATCAATATCCCCAAGCTTAATCCATGCTCGTCCTCGAGTATGAAGATGATAAAACTAACATGGACTTTGCAATTTAATACTTAACAATGGATATCAAAGATGATTACTATTGTACATATAGTCAAATGATTCATTCTTAAAAAAGGAGTAGCAATATGCAAGATAGTTTATGAAGTGATATCAAGTATTCAATGCAAGGATGTTCAATGATAGTTCACAAAGTGTAACATAACAGATAGTAGTATGGACCACATGTATGCATAATGATAAGTATGGACATCCTACATTGGTCATAGAGTGATGATGAAAATCTGATATGATCGGTGGACACTTTGAAAAGATGTATATATGAGTAGAGGTAAAACATGAATAAGTTTCATCTAACTTCTAAACTTCTCTACTTAAGTTAATGATTGTAATATGGTAATCCTTGGCGTCAAGCTCTCATTGCCCCTATCATAGCATCTTGAATGATTAAGTTTAAAGTGAAAGCAAATATGAGTAATGTGCTTGACAAGTAAAGGTTGGATGTCTCATGCCCCTTGAATACAAGTACCTACACCATGATTACTCAACTTAGGAAACAAAGCAAGTTCAAGTTATATATCATTGTAAGTAATAATAGTATCATCAAGAGAGTCAACTGGGGTACCTCTTGTCCCAGGATATGGAACAAGCCCATATCAAAATGACAAGACAAACAAACAAGATGAAACACCTCAACACCCTTTTTATTTACCATTGGAATAGCTTTTTATTGTAAGGTGCGTCATAGATAATTCACCATAGCATGTAAGTAAATTTCCACCATGAATAATGCATGGCTTAGATTAGCGGCCCAGGCGTCTCTCTAACCATTTATACAAACTCATTTAAACTTCTTCATTTCCACCTCATTTCACCATGATAGGCATCCATAAACAAAAGTACATGATATCAACTAAATGAGATGAAGGAGCATGTTGAAAGCTTTGCATGTGACATCACATATGGGCTAACTCCCAACCTCGAACATTTATCAAGCCACTAGCATCATAATCTTAATCACAATGGGTCATGTTTTATTTATGCAATAAAAGTAAAGTGTGCATCAAGTTCGTGAGAGCTATATAACCAACTTTTCCCATAACAATCAACAACATAAGCATTTTAATTCAGAGGTATAGATAATACAAAATAACATGATAAACAACCTCGGAATAGCATAAAGCTAATAGGTAGATATGGTGGACTCACTGGAAAAACTTTGGTTGAAGGCGTTGGAAACAAGTTTATTTGTTGGAGTTTTTGGGCTAGCAAAAGGGAGAAAGTTGACCATCTAGATGCATGCATGAGTGTCCATAGAACTAACTAATCCATGTCAAACCAAGTAAAATAACAATCAGCACCAAAACATGAATAAGTGATAGCTGTAAAAAAAGAATTTGCAAACTACTACTCATTAACAAGCTCATGAATCATGCAACTATATATATCATTAAAAATCAAGTCAAGCATCCCTTTTCCCAATCTTATAAAAGCATCCAACATATTTCAACCCATATTTCCAGTAGCTCTCTCATATATAAATGATAGTGTGGTGGTCTCTCAAAACAAAAAATCAAACCAAAAACGACGCTCCAAGTTTATGCGATAAATTGTTTCGATCAAAAAACAGAAGTTGGACGTGTGCAAACCGAGAGTGTGTAGGTCCAGCGGGGTTGTCTTCACATCCCCAAGCTTATGGTCTTCACCGTCCTTGGATAGCTCTTGGTGCATCTCCTCCAATCCCTGTGAAAAAACTTCAAAACACCGTCTCTCCCATCTCTTTTCTGTGGGTGCATTAATAGTGATAAACAAATAGGTTCCTTGTTGCATATAATCCTTGAACAAAAATTCATATGAATATCCAGAAAGTATATAATGTTGTATGCCTACTCATAAACTCAATTGGATCAAAAAGATTCAACTTAAAAGCTCAAAGCATGCATCAAACAAAATGGGACAGAATCTGTCCAGAAAAACAGCAGCAGCAAAACGTATTTTTCTACCCTACCAAACTTTCTCGAAAAATTCCGAAAAAAATTCATGCATACAGAGGATGAAAAGTTGTAACTATAGTTCAAATATGAGCTCATTCGGAGTTACGGAATAAGAACTACAAATCATACCGTGCACTGATTCGTGCAGGAATAAAATCTCCGAACGCTATAAGCAACTTTTCAAGACCAAATTGGGTAAAACTTGGCACTTTATTAAAAACTCCAGAAACCTAATTGTTGTTTATCGAAGATGAAGCTCATGAGGGAGCTTGAATGATGTGCCCCTCTTCCTTGGGAAGTGTTCCATGCATATACCAGGGTCCCATGGTGCTCTCAAACCGATCAAAATAATAGTCAAGTTGAAACCTAGTTGAGAGAAACACAAAACACCAACGTAATAACAACGAAGTCTAACTTTTTTCCTATGCATTGGAATTTTGTATATGAATGATTCACAATGAATAGAAGTTTTCCAATGCATATTAACAATAGTTACTTGCAGCCCATAATTATTAATAGGATACAGAGGGTTCTTATCACCTCCTCTTTCATAATAGTTGCAAGTAGTAGAAGTGTATTCAACCATATAACCAATATAATCTTCCAACTTAGATAATTTGGGAACATAAGGAGGATCATTAAATTTATGTTGGAATTCATTAGCATGCTTCCCTCTTTCAAAATAGTTGTTAAGATAAATATCAAGTTCAATATCATGGCTGCAACAAATATTTGGAATTAGAGATAATTGCAAACCACATAAGTATTTCTCAACATAAGCAAACTTCTCCTCTATGGTGTTATTAGGAGAATTCAGGAACAATGTAGGACTCTCATGAGTGAGAGTATTGTCACAAACAGCAAGTATATCATTTTTATCCTCACATAAAGTAGTAACAACTTCCAAACGTGTAGGATTATCAACAAGCATAGGATCATCATCTAAAGCATTATTATATAGCTCATTTAAGCAACACTCCTCATTATCATCAATAAGTTTACTAACAAAAGGTTTTTGAGTTTGAGTGTTACTATCATATGTCGATGGTGAAGTTGGGGGATCCAACTCTTCATTCTCCAGTTGTTCATCTTTTTCAGCATCTTCTTGAGATTGCATGGGCATCCCCAAGCTTAGGTTTTTATCCTCTTCTTCACATTCTTCCTCTTCCAAGCTTATGTGTTCATCATCTTCTTCCTGCAAAATATTAGTACTTTCTTTGGGAGTAAAATATTTAAGAAAAACCTCCCTCAAAATACTCCAATCAGTTTTCACTTCTTCATCCAAAGACATGTACCAATCACGAGCATTACCAGATAAAGACAAATATAATAGATTCCTTTTTATTTGATCATCAGAAATACCAGGAAGCCTAAAAAAACCACATATTTCATCAATTGTTTCTATGTGTTCACATGCAGACTTAATTCCATCCCCTGTGAATGGATTTTTCATAACTCTTTTAACATGACCAGTGGAAATTTTAAATCCCACTTTAGGTACCTCAGACACAGTAGTTTCAACCACCTTTGCAGTAGTGGCATAAGCACTTTCATATAGAGCAAGATGCAGCGAGGCACGATTCATAAATGCCATAGTAACAATGAGATAAAACAGCTTTCAAGTTTCCTTACCAAACTTCTTACCAATAGCGCTACGCTCCCCGGCAACGGCGCCAGAAAAGTATCTTGATGGCTCCCAAGTGCAGGAGATCAATTGTAGTACCTTTCAATTAGAAAAGGTTGTCGAACCCACGAGGAGCTGAAGGTATTGGTTAGTAAGATTGATAAATAAAACAATAAAAGATGCAGATGTTTTTGGTATTTTCAGTTGTATAATTGCAAGCAGATAACAGATAGTAGCAAGTGAAAGCTCTCAAAGAGAGAAAGCCCAATCCTCTTATGTGGCAAGAGGACAAGCTCAAGTGATGTGTAACTTATATGTGGCAAACGTTCCCGAGGGCGGCATGGATGATACTAGGCATAGAGATTTATTAAACAACACGTTGAATATCTTGTCAAGTTTTAATCTTCTTTGGACGGAGCCATAATTATGTATAGCTAAATAAATAAACTACAACCCCTTATGATGGATCATGTGGCCAAGTAAATGACTGCACAAGAATTATTAAGACATAAAGTCCCACCATAGCATTACACTCTAAGGTCCCCGATACTAATACCCTCATAATATAACTTCATGACTCGGTCTCAGGTTTACATGTCCTCCCAAGTCTCCCTCAATTCATTATACTACGGTGTTCTCCTATGAGCCCATATAGGTGAAGTGTTGTGCAGTCGACGTTCGCACAACACCATCATAGAATCACATAAAAGATAAACTCTTGACAAAATACCAACACATGTCATATATAAATCATTGCCAATTCATCCTATGCCCTCAGGAACATACGGGAACTACTCACAACGTGCGAACATGATGATATTCAGTGGCATAAGTGGTACAACACAATCTGAAAATATAATCTCACCCTCGAACAATGACAAGTAGCCAATCATACACAGGTAGAATAGCACTTAAACAATAGCTAGGGTTCGAACAATCTCAAACTATGAGGGGGATGAAGTGGATCACGAAGATGGTGATGGAGATGGTGCTGGTCTTGACGTTGGTGTTGATGGAGACTCCGGAGGGGGATGGAGGAGCCTTCCGGAGGTGATTCCGGCAACGTTTCCCCCTCCGATCTTCTCCGGCGGCAGCCTTCTGTCTTCTGTTTCGTGTGTTTCGTGTTTCTCCGCCGCCTCCTTTCGTGAAACGCCAGGGGACCTTTTTTATAGGCGTTTTTAGGTCAAGACGGAGTCGGTGGATGAAAGATCGACGGCCACGGAGCTCCGAGGTGGATACGAGTTGGGCCCACACGGCCATGTACTTTAGGCCGCGTGGGACCCTCCCATTTCCAGCCTGTTGGGCTTCTAGTCTTCAATTTAAGCCTATTGCGTTCGTCTCGAAATTCTGAACCGTGCTCTTTGACCTTGCCCTTTTTGGAGTCCCGAAGCTCCCGGAAAGTCTGAAACACTAAAAAGACGTTTTCTGGAAAAACAGGGTTAATTCCAAATAAATGGAAAACTATGAAGTATTCCCAAAATCATTATAAAACATTGATATAACCCTTATATGATGCAAATATGATTGGAATATAAGCAATTAAAGTGCAAAGTTCATGTATGCATTTTACATGCATCAGCGTAGTACCGCTCGTTTTGCCCGGTAGTACCGAACGGTCGCGGTCTCCAGTAGTACCGAAGGTCTGGCCGGTAGTACCGGTCGACCCGAGATCTGGAGTTGTTCTTCGCGATTTGGGCCGGAATTGAGCTCGAAAAATCCTCAAATTCGTGGGAAATTGGCAAAATTAAGGCTAGGGAACGCAAACGAAGGTGGAGGGGGTCCTAAAGCAACAGATCCATGGACAAAAACTACCAAAAACGCAACGAATCGACAGATCGGCTCGAATCAAGGCATGGCTATTTTTGGTGGAAATTTTCAAATTTCTCAAAAACGAAGAAAAATTTGGTGGATTTTGGTGAAAACACAAATCAAATCCGTGTCAACCTAGAGCTCTGATGCCATATGATGTAGGTTGGTCCCAATTTTCACGGATTTATGCGGAGAGAACGATGAACACGAAGAACACGGGATGAACAAGAACACAAAGAGGGAATCACTCAAAACAAGGATAAATAGCAAGTAGCAACTCGGCAAGACTCAATTGGTAACAAATCCCCGAGGGTAGCCCCCAATTCTCCTCTCCCAAGCACACTGTTGGGGATATACCTACTAGGGGTATCACCAGCATGGATCAATCCGGCTAGTCCAGGGTGGCCCGCAGTGGTGGTGAAGGCTTTGCCTACCGGGCGGCCCAGATAGCTGACGACCAAGGAAGGCGGATGCCGGCAAGGAGGAGGCCCAAGACTGAAGCCCATGAAGCCACCAAGACCAAGACGGAAGGCGGCATACTTGCCGGCTAGGTTTAGGACTCCGTATACTTGCTGGATACGTAATCACCTTGTAACCCTAGGTCCAGCCGCCTATATAAGCTGGACCTCGGGACGCCTTTAGGGCAACTCTCATACGATCAACACAACCAACTCATTGTAACCTGTTCACGGCGATATTGCCTTATAGTGAGTTATAGCAGCACGTAGGGCACCGCCACCGCCGTGGTGCCTGAAGCTGGGTAAACCGCCGTGTACAATCCCGACCTTGACGACGTCCACCTTCTTGCCCTACGTTCACCCTCGGCTAGCAGGACCCCGTCTCCTATCCAAGATGCCGATACGACGACAGTTGGCGCCCACCGTGGGGCCTAAGGCGTCAGGCGTCACGTTCCAGGCGGGAACTCTTGGCGGCATCGGCGAAACAATCGCCGTCGGCCGCGCTGTTCGCTACGGCGACAACCACTACATCAGCTGCGACGAGTCCTACATCCCCGCAGACGACTACATTGTCGGATGCGGAGTTGTGCCGTTTGGCGGCGTCGATGTGTTCATCGGCTACACTTCTGAGGCGTATGGGTTGCCGCGAATTTATTCGCCATCCCACCCGCCCTACAATCAAGACGGATCTGAGTTTGCCTCCTCTGAGGAGTCCGCAGATTCAGATCTACACTTTGTCGGCATGACGGGACTGGGATCAGACTCCCAGCCCAACAGTCAAGATCCCGAATCTATTCTTCCTGCACTCCAGGATGATGTGATGTCGGATGCCGGATCCAGATCTACCGTTCACGTCAACGTAGATTCTGATTCCGAAGAAGATTCTGCCAGCATGTTTGAGCAACGGGTCAAGCAGTGTTTTTTACACCTGATCCTCCGCCATCTGAGGCGGCTACGGGCTCTTCCGTCAACATGCAGCAGGTTTTTGTGGCGGATGTCACCGGTGCAGCTCAGAGAAGGCGGCAACTGACGCCGCCAACCTGGGGACCCCGGCAACCGATCCACAGTTTCCAGAGCCTCCTGGGGCTCCAAAGAAGAAAATTCTGGAGAAGGGCGAGCCCAGCAAGATAGGAAGCATGGCGGCTCTGGCGGAAGTTCTTCACACGCCGGTAAACGACAAAACCAATCCGGCTGATTTGGAGAAACTTCGGAACACCTTGGTGGAGCAAACTGAGTACCTCAAAAGCAAGCAAGCAGAGGTCCAGAGCCTCCTCGACGAAGCCAAGGAGGAAAACGCCAAGATAACTGCCAAGTGCGACCCCAAGCGTAATCTTTTCACCACCACCCCATTGCCCAAGCCGGCAGGACAAGTGGCGGAGAAGAAGGTAGGAAAGGCAGGGATCATGACACCTTCAAATCCCCTGCCCAAAAGCTTGGTTTCGAGTGGGCTACAGCGCCGCAGCGTAAGGACAAGAACGGGGACGTCATCCTCGCAACCCTGTCCTCAACACTGCAGCCGCCTTGGACATCCTCAACAATGATGACTATGACAAGGACGAGAAGATCTACTACGCATCGATCCTTGCTCACAAAGCTCTAGAGCAGCAGGCCCGTGCTGATTCTCGCGCCGACATGGCGGACGCAAGGGGAGGAAAGTTGGAATCAAAATCCAACGCTTGCAAAGCTGCGGCCGGTGGCAACCCAGAAGATCCGTCCGGCTCCAGTAGCCACGGAAAAGGGAAGGACAAGGAGAAAGACCCACGCAAATCACCACCTCCAAAGGCAGCGTGACGAGGCATCCAGGACCGGCAACAGGCGCAAGGCCTCACCTCCTCCGCCTAGGCGGGATGAAGGCGGAAGCAGGGGCAGCAAGCAGCCGCCAAGGAGTGGCGGCAACCGCGACGATGCCCCGCCGCCAAGAAGAAGCAGGGACCGCACACAGTCCCCACCACCAGTGCCCAGGCACGAAGGCGGAAGCCGGGGACACAACAATGAGCCTAGGCACAGCCGGGCAGCGCAGGACGAGCCCATGCTGATAGATCTGGCAAACAGCTCAGTCCGCAAGACGCGAGACATCGTCTCAATGACATCAAGGCTGGAAAGCAAGATGCCTATCTAGGACCTGAGTGCTTTGGCCCAGCCATCCGCAACGTTCAAGTACCCAGAGACATGACATCAGTGTCAAAAACTCATCAAAGGTACAATGGAGCGGACAAGCCAAACTCATGGTTGTCGGACTACGCGCTGGCAGTTGAAATTGCCGGAGGCAATGGCCTCGTCGCTGCACGCTTCCTTCCCCTCATGTGGAGGGGACAGCCCGAAGCTGGATCGAAAACTTGCCGGAGAAAAGCATTCATAGCTGGCATGACATGGAAAAGGTGTTCACGCAGCACTTCCAAGGCACGTACAAGCGACCCAATACATACACAGATTTGGTTCGTTGCGTGCAAAAGCCAGATGAAACAGCTACAAGCTTCTTGGCAAGGTGGATTCAAACAAAGGCAAGCTGCGAGAACGTAGACGACAATCAAGCAATCCATGCCTTCACCACGGCCTCCTGAAGGGCTCAAGTCTCAGACATAAGCTCGTACGCATGCAAGTCAAGGATCTCGGAGTCATGCTCGAAGTAGCAGCCATGTACGCACAGGCGGATGATGATGCACGCGATGGAGATGGCGCACATGATATGGCGCCAAACAGGCGAGCAAGTCACAAACGCAAGGCTCCCCAGGATGACAAAGCCGGACCATCAAACGAGGTCGCCGCCGCCTTCGAAGGCAAAGGCGCAACCGCAAGTGGAAAGGAAAGGGTAAAGATGGCGGCTCCAGCAAGCAGCGCCTGACATGATCAGGCGAAAGCCTTGCCTGCCCAATCCACGCGTCCTTAGGCAAAGTCAACCACACATTAGGGGAATGCCGGTTCATGGAGGACTTCAAGAAGACCCCGAGGTTGGCTGGAAATCAAAAAAGAGCAAAAAGGCTGAGAAGACAAAGAAGGAAGACGATGATGGGGCATGTCCATGTCGAGGATGAGGAACCCAAGCTGATGCGCAAAGAAAGGAAATATCCCAAGGTACATGGCCAATTGGTGTGCTTCCTGGGCACTCCTTCGGCAAAAGAAGAAAAGGCGGAGATGCGCGAGCTAAACGCCACAGTACCAGACGTTCCCCAGTATCTAGACTGGTCAGAGGAGCCAATAACTTGGGATAGAGATGATCATCCAGATCACGTTCCTCACCCCGGCAAATACGCCCTTGTCGTCGACCCAATTGTCGATAACTTCAGGCTCACCAAGGTGTTGATGGATGGCGGCAGCAGCCTCAACATCATCTACGCGGACACTCTGAAGCGCATGAACTTGTCGGAAAGCCAGCTTGACTATAGCAAAGTCAAGTTTCATGGCATTGTTCCGGGAAAGCAAGCAAGTCAATGGGAAGCATCAGATTGGAGGTTACTTTTGGGCCTGAGACAAACTACCGCTCGGAGTATCTCAGGTTCGAAGTAGTCCCCTTCAAAAGTGCCTACCACGCCATTTTTGGACGGCCAGCTTTCGCCAAATTCATGGCTCGCCCGTGTTACATATACAGCAAGCTGAAGATGCCGGGACCCAATGGTACAATTACCATCAGTGGCAACTTCAAGAAAGCAAAGGAGTGTGAGCGTGGCAACGCCGCCTTCGCTGAGGCAGTCCT
The DNA here is from genome assembly GCA_947311845.1 of Poa pratensis. Lineage (NCBI taxonomy): Eukaryota > Viridiplantae > Streptophyta > Magnoliopsida > Poales > Poaceae > Poa > Poa pratensis. Next base: position 9,063,559 of record CAMZMU010000081.1, on the reverse strand, counting down.
CCACGCAGAGGAGTTAGCCATGTTGAAGAAAGAGCTCGATACATCACAGTTGCCGGAGCATGTAAAGACCGCTGAGCAAAAGAACACTTTCAAGGCGTCCGAAGACACAAAGAAGGCGGATCTGGTCCCAGGTGACAGCTCCAAGCAAGTCACCATAGGGGCTGGCTTGGACGACAAATAGGAAAGCGCGCTCGTCAGGTTCCTCCGTGAGAATCAGGACATCTTTGCATGGTCATCAGCCGACATGCCAGGTGTCCCGAGGGAACTTGCCGAGCACTCTCTTAACGTCTACGAAGGAGCCAAACCAGTGAAGCAAGGAATAAGACGCTACGGTGAGAAGAAGCGGACAGCAATAGGGAAGGAGATCATCAAGTTGCAAGAAGCCAAGTTCATTAGGGAGGTAGTACACACTGATTGGTTGGCAAATCCTGTAATGGTTCCAAAACCTAATAAGGAAATGAGAATGTGCATTGATTATACCGGTTTGAACAAGTGCTGTCCTAAGGACCACTTTGCTTTGCCTCGTATAGATCAGGTCATAGACTCCACAGCCGGCTCCGAGCTGCTGTGCTTTTTGGATGCGTACTCCGGGTACCACCAAATCAAAATGCGAGAATCCGACCAAATCAAAACAGCGTTCACTACACCCTATGGGACCTTCTGCTACATCACGATGCCCTTCGGTCTAAAAAATGCCGGCGCAACGTATCAGCGGTGTATGCAAAGATGCCTTCACGAGCAAATTGGCCGCAATGTTCACGTCTATGTTGACGACATTGCCGTCATGTCAAGAAAGAAGGCAGATTTGCTTGACGATTTGAGAGAAACCTTTGATAGCCTCCGGGTATATAGGATGAAACTCAACCCGAAAAAATGCGTCTTCGGGGTTCCTGCCGGCAAATTGCTTGGCTTTATCGTTTCCGAACGAGGGATAGAGTGAATCCAGAAAAAATCAAAGCGATCCTCAACATATCCAGGCCCAAGGACCTGAAGGACGTGCAGCGACTTGCCGGCTCGGCGGCTGCCGTCAGTCGTTTCATTAGCCGTCTTGGTGAGAAGGCACTGCCTCTCTACCGGCTTCTGAAGAAATCCGACAACTTCGAGTGGACAGACGAAGCAGACGCCGCCTTGCAGCAACTCAAGGACGCGTTAACGTCTGCTCCAATTTTGGCAGCTCCTCGTTCGCAGGAACCAATGCTGCTCTATATTGCCGCAACTAACTTGTTGTTAGCGTGGTACTGGTTGTGGAACGCAAGACGGAAATTTCAGACTTGCCGGAACAACGTCCGGTTTACTTCATCAGTGAAGTATTTTCCGCCTCAAAACAGCGTTATCCGCATTACCAGAAATGGTCTACGGTGTTTTTTACGCCGCCAGGAAGTTAAGGCACTATTCCAGGAACATTCAATAACGTGGTGAGCAAGGCACCTCTGGGGGATATCATCAATAATACAGATGCAACAGGCCGCGTTGCCAAATGGGGCATTGAACTTGCCGCCTTCGACATCTGTATAAGCCCAGAACGGCCATTAAGTCTCAAGCCTTAGCAGATTTGTAGCTGATTGGACGGAGGCCATGGACGAAGTACCTCTCCCTGAAGATGCATACTGGATCATGCACTTTGATGGATCAAAAATGCTCAGGGCTCGGGGGCTGGCATTGTTTTAAGAAACCCTCAAGGAGACAAGCTTAGTTATGTGTTACAAATTCACTTCAAGGCAACTAATAATGTTGCTGAATACGAAGCTCTCCTTCATGGTTTACACATTGCCAAGGAACTTGGCGTCCAGCGTGTCCTCTGCTACGGAGATTCAGATTGGTGGCGCAACAGATACGTGGTACTTGGGACACAAAGAGCGAAACAATGGCGGCATATCGAGCTACCGTTGACGAATTCGCCAAGTGTTTTCTAGGCTACGAGGTCCGCCACATCCCAAGAGCTCAAAATGAGGCGGCAGATACACTTGCCAGAATGGGGTCTGAACGCAAAAAGGTACCAAAAGATGTTTTCCTGGAACACCTACACAAGCCGTCAATTAAAGGAGCAGACCTCCTTGACCCAGAATCGGCAGAACCAGTTGATAGCTAGCTATGCCGTCTACTTGGTAAAGCCGGATTGGACGACGCCATATTTGGACTTCCTGATCAATCAGGAGTTACCGGATGATGAGGTTTTGAAAAGGCAAATAATAAGAAGAGCCAAGGCATTTACAATAATCAAAGGCGAATTGTACAAGCGTAGCACCACTGGTGTTTACCAACGCTGCATTTCGCCCGAAGAAGGCAGAGAACTGTTGGATGAGATACATGCCGGCGTATGTGGACATCATGCTTCCTCACGCGCCCTTGTTTCAAAAGCCTTCCGACAAGGTTTCTATTGGTTGAAGACATTGTTAAAAGATGCAGGGGCTGCCAACTTTATGCCAGACAATCACACATGCCGGCTCAAGAGCTTAAAACAATACCCATCACATGGCCTTTCGCAGTCTGGGGCTTGGACATGGTTGGTCCGTTTAAAACGGCGCCTGGTGGCTACACACATTTACTTGTGGCTGTAGACAAGTTTACCAAATGGGTTGAAGCTAAGCCTATCAAAAAGCTAGACGGCGCCACAGCCGCAAACTTTCTGTGGGGAATAATCTCTCGGTTCGGGGTGCCTCATAGCATTATCACCGACAATGGCACTAACTTGTCGCAAGGCGAAGTCGAGGAATACTGTTATAAGCATGGTATCCGCCTAGATCTAGCCTCAGTAGCGCATCCGCAGCAAACGGTCAAGTAGAGCGTACAAATGGTTTAGTCTACAAGGAATCAAACCACGTCTCGAAGTACCATTGCACAGAGCGGCTGGGGCTTGGGTGGATGAATTGCAGTCTGTCCTTTGGAGTTTACGCACAACTCCAAACAGATCAACCAAGTTTACTCCTTTCTTCTTAGTCTATGGCGCAGAAGCAGTGTTGCCAACCGACATGATGTACGATTCTCCCAGAATCAAGCCTACGTCCAGGAAGACGCAGAAGATGCAAGACAGGATGGCCTTGACCTACTTGATGAAGAACGAGATGTTGCCCTTGCGCGATCCGCCATCTATCAGCAAAGTTTGAGGCGTTATCACAGCAGAAGGGTGAGGCAACGAAGTTTTAGAGTGGTGACCTGGTTCTCCGCCTAATCCAAGATAGAAAGGGCTTGCATAAGTTATCCCCGCCTTGGGAAGGACCTTTTGTGGTCAGTAAGGTGTTGCTCAATGGTTCTTATTACTTGGTCGATGCACGAGACGGATACAAGAAGAAGCGAGGTCGCAAGCGCAAAAGGAAGGTTGACGACAAGTACGAAGAAACCAAGCGACCCTGGAACATTGAGCAGCTACGTCCTTTTTACACTTAGCAATTTCCACATTGTAATAAGTACTATATGATTATGAAATAAAAGTCTGTGGTTTGCTCATTCAGTTTTGGGATCATGCCATCTTTTGTCTTTTCTCGCAATCATATATCTGTTGTCATAAAAGTTACCAAACAAAATAAGTTTTGCTCCGTGCTAAGGTCCAAACTTTTTGACATTTGCCGTCTGCCGGCTAAAAACGCAAACAATCTTTGCACCGCCTAATATGCTTATCTGTCTGTTTGTGTGTGGGTCGCCTAGTAGTATGTCGTTGGCACCAACATGCTGGCTTTGGTCTCTGAGTCTAAATTAGTTGGTATTGCACCTGGTTGGCTCAGCTAAAGTAACTAAGATGAGGTTCCGCCAACATATGAAAAAGCTAAACATGCAGGCGAGATACATATTAAGGCGGGCCACTTAAATAAGCCTACCGCCAAGTGTAGCATAAAAGTTGGCCCATAAATATTTACAACCCAAAATAAAGTTTTATGCGTTAACAGATTAACGCAGTGTTTTGTGCTGCCTTTGCAGGAGGAGTCTAAGGGATTGCCGCCTTGGTAGAGCTGGTGGAGAGATCCTGGGGGCTGACGCCGGCATTCTTGGGGCTGGCTCCGCCATCCTTGGGGCTGCGCTTGTCGGCTCCGGCTTCGCCTTCTTCGCCTCGGCAGCTTCAGGATCCGCCAAGGAGGGATCGGCTACGGCAACATGCGGGTCCGGGTGTTCCTTGTAGAACTTGCGGATGTCAACCATGTTGGCAACCCGGGTCGCATAGCCGCGAACAGACCGCAGCACGTCCTGCATCACGATGGCTTGGTTGTTTTCGTCTTCGGTGGGGAAGTACTCGGTGACTTGATGAATATCAGCCTCCGGGTACCACGCCGCCGTCATTGCCAATGCCAACTTGGCGCCGCCTCGTGCTGCTGAGCGTAGCGTGCTGTCGTGTTCGGCTGCCGCCTTCTCCAGCAGGTCCGGCAGAGCATCGAAGATGACGGGATCGCCGTCTTCCCCAGGGTAGAACTTGGCGGCAAATGCTTTGCCTGCGCCGACAATCTGGTTGACGATTTCGCCAACTTTCAAGATTCGGGCAAGGCGCGGCGTTGTAGCCAGGTCATCTCCCAAGCTAGCCGGCACTGCACAAACACAAAGTTACACACTGCAGCTTCAAGTTTCAAGAAAGCAAGGTGACAAAATGAAGGATTGGAGCATACCCAAGACATGGTCGTGGATGGCGTTGACCTCATCCAGATGGTTCTCAAGCGTTTCTTGAGCTAGCTGGACCGCCTTTGACAGTTGGTCCTGCTGCTCCTTGGCGTTCTTGTTCACCTGGTCAAGGTTGTTGCTCATGGCCTCAAGTTGTCCAGTCAACTTGCTAACTTCGGCAGCATGGGCCAACGCACGCTCATCCAGCTCCTTGGCGTGATCCGCCTTCAGTTTGGTCACCAGCCCGGCAAGATCTGCAGCTTCGTTCATCAAAGCTTGCATGTCAGTGGAGTTCTTGAGAATATCTTGCGCAGTGTTTAGTAATTCTACAAATAAAAAGAAAAGACGACTAAAATACTTGTCGGAAAAGAAAAGAAGTCGGACGAAAAGAAGGCAAAGAAAGCTTTGTCACCTTCATCCTTCTTGCGAGCTTCTTCCAAGCTCGCAATTTGGGCGTTCTTCAACTCCACGTCCTGCTGCAGTTCCTGGCATTCCTTGTTTTTCTTCTCTTGAGCACGAAATAGCTCAAGATTGGAAGCAAGAACGGCCTGCATGCACGAAAACAACATTATGGTTAGCACTATTTAGTCAACGAGACCACTTTGCCGGCTAAATTTTTCAGCCGCCAAAGTGCTCGGGGGCTGGGACCATAGGCTATTTTACCTCAAGTTGTCCGTGCAGGGGTCGTGGAGTTCGTCCATGTGCGCGTACCAGTTGCGGGTACCGTCACGCATGGTCTTCAGTGTTTGCCGGGGGTCTTGCAACCCTTTGCCAGATTGGGAGCCAGGATGGGAGGACGATCCGCCTTGTTCGGCCGCCATCTGGTCATCCATCTCCTGCTTCATGGCAATAAATCGAGCGGCATCACTAGCCGAAGCTTCAGCCGTCTTGGAAAAAGTGTAGGCCGGCAACTGATTTCTTGCCCGCCATCTTCTCCGTAGCCGCCTCTGCGGTACCAGCAGCTGTGTACGTTCCCTGGCATACAACCACGGGAACGCCAACTGTGGGCGTTGTCGCGCAGCAGCTGGAGAGCGTGGTGGCTTGCCCCTGCCGGCAGCAATCTTCAAGTTGGAGCGGAGCTTGGGCATGGCAGGCTTGCCCTGTAAGCAGAAACATGCAAGTTTGTCAGCACAAACATATCAAAATAGCTAAGTCAGGGAAAGCCAAAGTTTGCTTACCGCTTGAAGGGGACATTCCCCACGGTCTCATCCTCTGCATCGACAGAGGTGGCCGCCTCTGTCGATTCAGAGGATGAGACCGTGGGGAATGTCCCCTTCAAGCGGTAAGCAAACTTTGGCTTTCCCGTGAATAGCTCTATGGACGCAGCTATGCCTAAGTACCCTTCGCACAAAGCCTGGAAGCCGGCTAGCACTAGAATACTATTGGGCGCTATGTTGTGTGGCTGCAGCCCATAAAAGCTAAGCACCGCCAAGAAGAAGGCGGAAAGCGGCAGAGACATACCGCGAAGGCTGTGCGACGCCAACATGACGCGCTCGCCGTCTTGGGGGTCAGGCACCGCCTCGTCGCCTGGAACTCTCCAGGAGCATTCAGTCTTTGGCGGAATGTATCCGCCTTCCTCCAGCTCCTTCAGGTAGGCTGACGTCATAACTGACGGCAGCCAGTACCTGGAACCCAGGTCTCCAGCCTCTTCCTCTTCCTCGGCGTCGTCATCATCGTCGGCGGCAGATTCCGCCGCAGCCTCAGAGCTGGTCGCCGCGAGTGATGGGAGGGGAAAGGTTGGAGCGGCGGTTGCAGGCGCCGCCGGATCTGGGGAAGAAGTAGAAACCCCGCCCGTGGCCACGGTGGCCACAGGAGAGGTCATCGATGCGCCTACGGGCACCGCCGCCGCCGCTGGGACAGATCCAGATCCGGCGGGGGTCGCAGAAGCCGCAGCCAGTGCCGCCGTCGCCGCCGCATCCTACTGAGTGCTCGCCATTTGGGGGAGCAGGTTCCGCTCGTGCTCGCCGGAGTTGAGTACGGGGAGGAGATGGGCTCGGGAAGGTGAGGAGACCACGGTGGGTGCGAATGAAGAAGAAGGTTTGCATTGATGTGCCCTTTGGGGTATTTATCCCACGCGCCAAGATCCGTGCCCGAGATTGGGGGGACGCGAGATTTCCGCCACGTGCCCACGATTTGCACGTCGTGGCAACGGTGTCTGTGGCCCTCGTTCTGATTTCTGTGCGTAGTGGAGAACCATCATGACGCATGCCCAAGTCCAAACTGTCGTGGACTGCATGGCGTCATCCGTCAACATTTGACAGGTCCAGTCAATTGACAAGACTGGTGCCAGGAAGATTACTGACAATGTTCAGGCCGTCTTTCCCATGATGGCGGCAAATGGTCCGACTACTTTAGGCGGACCACCGCTTACTTTCAACTTTGGAATGCTTCAAGCTCTTCAGACGCTTACAAGATAAGGCGGACGTTGCCGACAAAAGAAGACGGCGCCTGAAGAACTCGAACCCTCCCAGGGGCTAATGTTGGGGATATACCTACTAGGGGTATCACCAGCATGGATCAATCCGGCTAGTCCAGGGTGGCCCGCAGTGGTGGTGAAGGCTTTGCCTACCGGGCGGCCCAGATAGCTGACGACCAAGGAAGGCGGATGCCGGCAAGGAGGAGGCCCAAGACTGAAGCCCACGAAGCCACCAAGTCCAAGATGGAAGGCGGCATACTTGCCGGCTAGGTTTAGGACTCCGTATACTTGCTGGATACGTAATCACCTTGTAACCCTAGGTCCAGCCGCCTATATAAGCTGGACCTCGGGACGCCTTTAGGGCAGATACTCTCATACGATTCAACACAACCAACTCATTGTAACCTGTTCACGGCGATATTGCCTTATAGTGAGTTATAGCAGCACGTAGGGCACCGCCTCCGCCGTGGTGCCTGAAGCTGGGTAAACTGCCGTGTACAATCCCGACCTTGACGACGTCCACCTTCTTGCCCTACGTTCGCCCTCGGCTAGCAGGACCCCATCTCCTATCCAAGATGCCGATACGACGACACACACCTTACTCTTAGGATTGTTTGTCCAATTGGTCAACCCAAACCAACCCGATAGAATCACCGTAAGATGAAAGATCGGCAAGTAATCGCAACTACAAGCGGAGGCCTTGGTATCCACGCATGGATCTTCTCCTCAAGAGGAGGCCTTGGTTCATCTCCACAAGGGGAGGCCTTGGTTCATCTCCATAGGAGGGAAGAGACACTTTGAGAAGAAGGAGCAAGGCTCTACTCTAATCCCAAATCATTGTCTAACCCTAGATCTAGATGGGGAGGTCCTATTTATAGTCTAGGCAAAAGGGGACGAAATACATGGGTCAAAACCCAGATCTGCTCGCAGGCACGCGCAGGGCCGGTAGTACCGGACAGAAGTGGCCGGTAGTACCGGACGTGCGAACGTCCGGTAGTACCGAAACTAATTCCGGTAGTACCGCTTAGGGTGGCTTCGGATCCAGTACCGTCTGGCGTCTCGGCGGTAGTACCGGCCGTGAGGGTCCGGTAGTACCGGCCGACACTTCTTCAGGATTTCCAGCTTCTTTTCCCCGCTCTTCTTCTTGGCCATCTTCTTGGGTCTTCTCTTGGTCATCTTCTTCACTCCATTGAGGGTCGTCATCAAGGTGGTTCCTGAGTATACACAAAGTATCCGACTGAAGTAGCAAACCATTCAAAGGAGTGTCGAGATCACACATAGATAGGAGTGAATTCACCTTATCATGGAGGGCTTTGACTCTTGCTCTTGTCATTGGGCCACTTGTTGTAGGAGACGTAGGTCGGGCTACATCATGTGTGCTAGGCAAGAAGACGCCCTTGGAATCGATTTGGTTCTACAGTTCCCCTTTGGTGAGCTATTGGTTAACCCCTTCAATCTCCGTGACCGTGTGTTCTGTGATACCACGACCATCGTGTCGTGGTTGTTTGTGAACCAACATCGTGGTTGTTTGTGACCATGTGTTCTGTGCTACCACGACCATCATGTCGTGGTGATTGTCGTGTATGTGGAAGTTGTCGGCCGGCGATGCCGGCCAATATGATTTGTGAAATCTATGCAGGTACCCACGAGGCCCTTGAGATTGCCAGAACATCGATTAACTTCCGTTCCGGCAAATTCGGGTACTCCATATGTCCCTTTTTTAGCAAAGGTCATGCCGAATTTTTTCGTGAATTTTTGCATGACTTTGCTAAAAATAGGACATATGGGGTATTGCGACTAATGCATGGGCCGGGGTATCTTAGTACTTAATTAAGTGATTTTTTCTTATATTTGTTGTACTAACTTTTTGCCTCTTTTTAACGCAGTGCAAACATGTCGGCCAACGCGGAGCCTGGCCCTTCTAAGCTCCACATGAGCGTCGAACAAGAAGCTAGAGATGCCAACAAGTCGTTCTGGGAGATGTCCCAGGAGTTGGAGGAGGTGGAGGCCGCCGAAGCTGCTAGTGGTGGCGAACGTGCCGACGATGAGCAAGAGGGTCGGAGGACGACGCAGAAACCACCGATGTAGCTGCTAGTGGCGGCCATGAGGATGACACCACCACCACACGGATGGTGGTGGTGGCAGCAACCCGACCGCTCAGAAGCAGAAGAAGCAAAGGAGGGATCGGACACCGCAAGCGCTCGCCAACGTCACAGATGTGTTCACTGAGGTCACGCCAAGTGGCCTACCAGTGGAGCCTAAGGAGCTTGCCAAATGGTATGTCATGCAACTAGGGTGCATCCTCCGGGAAAGTGTGTCGATCAACACGAAGGACCTCAGAAGCAAGGCCAATGAGCCTTTGGTCGAAAACCTCCTCAAGAAGCTTCACCAACGATACACGTTCCTGCAACCGTTCAACAAAAAGGTGGACAGTTTAGCCATCACAAAGATGAGCACCGCCTTGAGCAGCTGGAAATCCGGGTGAAGAAGATTGATAAGGGTGACACCTGGGAGAAGATAAGTGCCAAAGAGCCGACGCTCGACGAAGAAGAGTTCGAGGCATTCAAGTTGTCCTTAAAGTCTGAGGAGGCTAAAAAATAGACCAAGTGGGGGAAGGAAATGCGGGACCTGAACATAGGTAACCACCGTTTGGGAAGCGGCGGTTACTGAGGAAAACAACCCATTTGGGACAAGGAGGATGCCGAGATTGCACGTCTGGGAAAAGAAAACCCGTGGCATAAAATCACGGACGAGCAGGTTAGGAACTTTGTCTGGTCCCGCTACTATCTGAAGAAGGCGACGAGGGAATTCGTTACCGACGATGATGATGTGAGGGCATTCGAGAAAGTGCTGGTAATGAATTTAATTACCGCGGATATATCAAAGTTCATTGCGTTGATCTAATTAGATAACGAAGCCATATTTCTACATGGGTTCACCTTAATTTCCTTTGTCTGCAGGAGGACGAGTTGAAGGCTGACGCTGAGGCCAGCCCGTCGTCCCAGGTGTCGACGGAGCCGTGGGACACGAGTTTCAACAGGGCGACGAACGTTTACAAGAAAAGGGACAAGTCGGCGCCGTCGACGTTAGCTGGACGTGTGTCCGGCTTTGGCACGAGCATGAAGTTCCTCCAGTACTAGAGCACAGACACCGAGACGAGAAAGGAGTGGAGGAAGCCGACTAGTGATAAAACCGAGGTTGTGGAGCTAAGGAAGGAGGTGGAGTCACTAGAGCATGAAAAAGTGGACTCCAGCACGGTGGACAAGTTAGTGGAGGAGAAGCTCCGGGCGATCTTACCCCCTGGGTTGATGGAGGGGTTAGCTGCTTGGAATGCGGCAGGTCGACAGGGGCCGATACACGTGCCCAGCTTCGCCGGCAGCACCTCCAGCAATAACGTGTCGCCGGAACTGGTGACCCCGCTGCCCAACACCGCGGTGCAGCCGCCGCTCCTTTTGGTCCCACCGACGTCCCCTACCGCGGCGGTGCTTGATAATGCACACGAGCAACCGGAGAATGATAGGCTGGCCGCCGGCACCGGCGCCCTTGTCTCGACATTAGCCGAGCTCAATGCCATCACCAAGGTAAACTAATTAGTTAGTCCGCGGAATCTTCTATAACTATGCCTTTGATAACTGCCATCTCATGATGCCCAACATGCATGTGTTGACTCAGGACATGCCTTGCATACTCCTGCATAGGGTGGGGGCCGGCGGCGAGCTGAAGGAAGTTGCTCAGGGCACTATCATACAACCAATGAGCCGCGATATGCACAACACTAAAATGAGCGACGCCGTGATGAAGGTCAAGGTGACTGCGGTAGTGCCTGAGTTTCATGACATCGACCCCCCATGCAACCTCCGGGAGCCGAGGACCACATGGTCCTTGAAAAATGCACCAAGTGGATCATGGAATGGCCGAAGAACCAGATTCGTCTTGGGGAGGGTCTTCAGGGATTGAGGCGCACCACCGGAGCCACCTCGAGGCCCCCAATCATTCGGCCCTCGAAGCCGCCACAAAAATCTGTTGGGAAGGAACCGACGCCACAAGCAGCCGTCGCCACCACCCGGTTTAAATCCTGTATATATACCTGTATTTCCTGTAATATACCTGTACTTATACATCAGGCAACAACAAATCGAAAATACTTGTAATGTATTCTGTGGCGTATGTTTTTTTTCTGTGGCGCATGTAATTCTATGGCGCATGGATGACAGATGCGCCACTGAAATATTTCTGTGGCGCATTGGGCTGGGTGCGCCACAGAAACTTGGTCTTTCTGTGGCGCACCCACAGAATTATAATTTAGTGGCGGGATATCTGTGGTGCACCCACCATGCGCCACAGAAAGGCAAAATGGGTGCGCCACAGATGGTTTGTTTCCTAGTAGTGTCAGTGAGGTAGAGGTCAAAGATATCTCTCTCAAACAACCCTGTAATTAAAATACAAGAAGTCTCTTGTGTCCCAACACACCCAATACACTTGTCAGATGTATAGGTGCACTAGTTCGGCGAAGAGATAGCAAAATGCAGGTGATATGGATATTAACAAGTGGTATATGTAGTTTGTGATAAAAATGGCAGCGGGCGGACGTGCAGCAGAACTGGAAATAAACGGTGTTTCGATGCTTGAAAACAAGGCCCAGGGATCATACTTTCACTAGTGGTCACTCTCAACAATAATAATATAACTGAACACATGTAAATACTTCCTATTCAATATGCAACTTAGATGCTACTCCGAACTATTCTCTTGCTGGATAGAAATACCAATCTACTGCGTAGGGCTACAAAATCACACCTTAAAGCCTGAGTAAACAGACACCACAATTTCATAGTGACATCCAACACAAAGAACAACTCATGGTAAATATCCCTCTAATCTATTATCCAGTAGAGTCACACGCCACCCGCACTTTCACCAAGGCTTTGTGTTGTCAACAATGACTCCGGAAATTATAATGATAAAACCAATTGAGTAGCATATCCATAACATAATGAAGGGAAAACATCTATGAATTCAACTAAATTACAATGCTCATGATCACATAAAGATCACACCATGGGAGAAAGAGATAAACCACATAGCTACCGGTAAAGCCATCAGCCTCGATGAAGAACTACTCTCTCCTCATCATGGGAAGCAGCAATGGCGATGAAGATGGCTTCGGGGGCACTTCCCCGTCCCAGCAGGGTACCGGAACAGAGGCTTCTGTCCCCCAAAATAGGGTTTCGGATGGCGGCGGAGCACGGAGCTTTATCTGGGAAAAGTCTTCGGTCGTCCGTCGTTTTTAGGTCAGGACTCAATTTATAGGCGAAGAGGCGACGCAAGGCGGTGACCAGGTGGGCCAAGCGGGCCCACGGCGCCGGCTAGGGGTATCCCGCGCCGTGAGGTCACTTGGTGGCTGTGGGGCCCACCTGCAGCTCATCTTCGCGCTCTGTGGCTTATTTGTGCTAGAAATAAATCACGTAAATTTTTGTCCAATTCCGAGCACTTTCATTTTTGGCCCTGTTCTGCAATAAACAAACAAAACAGACAGAAACGGGCACTGGGCACTAGGTTAATAGGCTAGTCCAATAAATGTCATAAAATGATATAAACTTTAGAAGAAACATGTGGCATTTGATATAAATCAAGCATGGACCATAAAAAATTATAGATACGTTTGAGACGTATCAGGGGGCTGCCCTAGGGCCGGCACACCAAGGGGAGGGGATTCCCCCTCCCCAAGGCAAGTCTCCCCTCCTTCCCACTATATATACCCTCCTACCCCCATGGGTTTTACACATCAATTGCTTAAGGTTTTTTGAGGTGTCCTCTCCTAGAGCTTTCTCTCTAAATCTGATGTGTTGAGAAACTCTATATAATCACATATAAATTTAATCTAGTTGATTAGATATACCACTTGACAAGGGTATACATCTTGGGTACCCTACCGTGAGGGTACCTGGTGCACGTGGCGACTAAGGCCCAATAACGAAGAGCCTATTCGAATACCAAGACCAAGGCCCAAGAAGATGGAGTACCCTCCAAGATTAGTCATAGGCATAGTCGGTTTAGGCTTTCCTTACGTGTAAAACTAGGTCGGTTATGAAACTCCCGAGACCCAGCCTATTTAAAGGCTGGGAGGGGTGCCGATCTAGGGATAAGCCATACTCAAACCACCAAAGCTCTAGCGAGATCGACATCTCGCCGGAGCCTCCTTGTAACCGCGTAATCTCACACGATCAATAACAGACCTTTACCTCCACCCGAGGGGCCTGAACCTGGGTAAATCTTTGCCTCTGCTTGTCAGCCGACGAAACTACCAGTACTACCACGTTCTCTCCCCATAATCTCAACCCTAGGTCCTTAACCATGGGATTTGATGAGTGTACCCCTCGTCACCACTACTACTACTACGCCGGAAGGCTGTCTCTCTTCGTTGGCACCGAGTTCTGGACGGTAGTGCTGACGGGTTGGCGCCAGTGGATGCGTGGATAATAGAAGAGCTATTACATGTGTGATCCTTAGCGAGGGAGTCGGCGACATTCTCAGTTCCAGGCTTGGACATGAGAATCTTCATCTGGCTTCACCGACATCGTTATCGACAAACGTCATCTTCCGCAACGGTGTTTGTAAGTACTAGATCTAGCATGCTATGTGCATCATATCTTCATAGTAGATCTTGGCGGTTATGTAAGACGGAAAATTTTAAATTTCTGCATGTAACCCCACAATTATGTCATATGCAACCTTGTTGTAGTTATATCTTGTAAAACTATGTAGTTTAAATCATGTCGTTTCAACTATGTTGTAAGTGATGTAAATTATGTTGTTTGGAATGTATTGTCAACTATGTGATTTTCATCATTTTGTTCTATCTCACAGTTGATTATTTAAGTTTTGCTCTCAAACACCGTTACAAATAAATAATTTTCGCAACTCTTTTACTTGAAATGTATGATAACTTGTGGACACTCTTCAGTAACCTTAACAAAAAGCACAAAGACCATTTTTTCAGCTCTTGGTTGTTCGATGCTCTTACTTAAAAAATAGTTAGAACAACCATATCCACTTGATGTCACCGGTTCTCTCGAAACATCACCGACAACCTCGATTCCATCCCTCTTCGTCTACCTCGTCCGCCGCCGGGAGCGGAAAATGCATTGGACGACCACAACATGGTTCCTTCCACCACCAAGAGCCACCTTCTGAGAAATACCCTTCATCATGGGCTCTCACTCTTTCCCCACGAATTCTAATTTTTTTCACCCACTACAGTCAGCAATTCCAGTTGACCCCACCAAGTCGGTATTTTCGGGCTCAACAGCTATATGGTTCGAATTATATTAGGATTAGATATTTTAGAAAACGTTATGTAACTACCCGAAATTAAAGTATGGGTTCTATTTAGCTAACCTTGAAGCTTGGAATTTACTCAACCCGTCTACGGCAGAGTTCGATTACGCGACGGCAGCAGCGGCCGCTGTCAATTAGATCGATTCGATTCAAAATAAAAAAATAAAAAAGAACAATCGGACTACCTTTAAAAAATAAATAATAATCGGACACCTGATTGGTCTTCCCAAGAAATAAAAGTACTCCAACAGGAAGTGTTTGGCGTCCATTTCCTTGGGTGTGTTCGGTTTGAGTCATCAGATGGAATGAGATGGGTCGGACCTGCACCTCGGACTAGTTCTTGTGTTCGGTAGAAAGTGGAACCGGAACCCACCCATTCCTAAAAATGGCATATTCCACTCAGATGCGGAATTTGCTCATTCCACGGATTCGGCGGAATTACCTGGTTCCGCCTCTCTCTCCCTAACTCTGTCTCCTGTCAGGTCGTCCTCTCTCTCCCGCTGAAACCTGTCCTCGTTTCTTCCTCCCGATCTAGACGGCGGGGCGACCTAGCGGCGGGCCGGCTGGGCATCCTAGCGGAAGGCCGGCGAGACTGCCTAGCAGCAGGGCGAGGACCAATAGCAGTCGGGCAGCAGCGTGGTGAAGGTAGCAGACAGCCGCGGCGGCGGCGGCGCACATCGACGGCGGCTAACGGAAGGTAGCATGCGGCCGTGGTGGCGGATAGCAGCAGAGCAGCAACGGGCTAGTGGTTGGGTGACTAGCACAGGGGCTAAGCCGTGGTGACGGGCGGCCGGCGATGCATAGCAGTTGGACGGTGGCGAACGGTCGTGGTGGCGGATAGCAGCTGGGCGGCAGGCTCAGCGGCCGGGCCGCTAGCAGACGACGAGCGACTTGCATAGAAGTTGATTTGGATTTGTACTTCTGATCGGTAGAAGTCAATAGCAGATTTGGATGTTGTTTTGGGGTGTTAATTCGGATGTTTATTAAGCTCGAAATAGGCTTTCGCCCCGCTTTATAAATAAAGCAACATGCCAAGCAAGTTCAAACACAGTTACAGTTACAAACATAAGAGCGGAAAAGGCCGCTTGCTGGGGGCGCAGCACAAGTAAGCCCACACAAATAAGCAAGAAAGAAGTGGGGGGGGGAGGAGGGGTGGGGTGGGGGTGGGGGGCGGTGTGAGAGATACATCAAGATAGACAGAAGAGAGTGAACAAAAAACTAAAACCCTCCGGCGCTAGCTGGAAGACGAAGAGATGCGCCGAGCGGTCTCCACAAGTCTAGTGATCATGTCGTCCAGCTGCCCCCTGTCCCGCTGCCTAGACAACGGATGCCACTGCTGCAAGAAAGCCAGAAGTTTAAACATCGAGTCAGAAGCCCGTCGGAGAAAGATCCGCTCGATCACCATCTTATTACGAATTGTCCACAGGGTCCACATCAACGCGGCAAACACCAACCAGAAGAGGCGCCGCCTCTCCCCGGTACGGTTCGCCCTGATTTCTAGGAACTCGCCAAGGTCTGA
Source organism: Poa pratensis (assembly GCA_947311845.1). Taxonomy (NCBI): domain Eukaryota; kingdom Viridiplantae; phylum Streptophyta; class Magnoliopsida; order Poales; family Poaceae; genus Poa; species Poa pratensis. The sequence continues at coordinate 9,047,705 of CAMZMU010000081.1, read as the reverse complement.
GGCCTGCCAAGCAGGCCCCAGCGCCTCGTGGGCGAAGTTCCATAGAAACCTGGCTGCGGGGCAGGTGAAAAGGATATGGGTTCCCGTCTCAGGGATCCCACACATTGGGCAAAGCCCATCACCCGGCCCCTGTCGCTTGCGAACCTCCACCCCTGAGGGGAGGCGGTCCCTAAGAAGCTGCCACACGAAGATTTTGATTTTTAACGGTATGGGGGCCTTCCAGAGAGGAGAGGTCCAGGCTCTAATTGGGGAACTAAAAAGACTCCGATACGCCGAATTTACAGAGAACGTCCCAGACGGTGTCAGGTGCCATGACACGAGGTCACGGCCGCCTGGCAGCGACTCAGGAAGTAGACTCCGTAATTCCGTCCAAGCCGCAGCCTCGGCAATACCAAATGTTCGTCGGAACGAGATGTTCCAAGCCCCATTGGATATTGCCGAAGCCACAAACTGCATCGGGTCAGCGCAGATAGCAAAAAGCGCGGGAAACCTATGCTGTAGCGGGCTCCCATCGAGCCACGGGTCCAGCCAAAAGAGGGTGTCCTCTCCATTACCAATGGAGAAGCGAAGACCCTTCCTAATCTCATGCTTGATGGATTGGATAGATCGCCAAAATTGGGATCCATCTTGGCGGTCACAGGAAAAAAGGGGGCGACCCTGCAGATATTTCGCTTTGATTAGCTGCAGCCATAGTCCCCCCTCCTCTCTAAGTATCCGCCAAACCCATCGTAGCATGAGCGCAACGTTCATCTTACGGGAGGCAATGATACCAATGCCCCCCATGTCTTTGGGGGTGCACGCATCCGCCCATTTGACCATGTGATACTTCTGACGCCCATTGGCCGCCTGCCAGAAAAAGCGTGAGAGATCCCTGTCAAATGAGGCGTGCGTGCCTTCTGGGAGTATATAAACTCCCATCAGGAACATCGGTAGACTAGAGAGACAAGCGTCAATCAAGACAGTCTTGCTCGCCTTAGAGGTGAACCGCCCTTGCCAAGGCTCCGCCTTGGCTTTGACACGCTGGGTGACCGGTTCTAGGTCCTTAATGAGGATCCTAGAATCACTAATGGGCGTCCCCAAGTAAGTAACAGGGAAGGTAGACAATCTGCAGTTTAGTTTGTCCGCTATCCGCTGTCGCTCATCATGGGAGTATCCCATGATCATGACTTCGCTCTTGTCGAAGTTAATCTTGAGGCCCGACATGGCCTCAAAGCAGAGAAGAAGAAACTTGAGATTAATAATGTCAAGCTCCGACCCTCCACCATGATCATGGTATCGTCCGCATATTGGAGGTGGGTGATCCCACCTCCAGGAATAAGGTGCCCTACCACACCAGAGATGTGGCCGGCCGTCTTGGCTTTATCCAAGATAGCCGCTAGGGCGTCACCGGCGAGGTCAAAAAGAAGGGGGGAAATTGGGTCCCCTTGCCTCACCCCACGCGAAGACCTAAAGTAAGGGCCAATGTCTCCATTAATGTTTATGGCCGTGCTCCCAGACATGACAATCTGCATAATCCACGATATGTAGCGCCCGTCAAACCCACGACGCTCGAGGACTTGGCGTAGAAAGGCCCAGTCCAAACGATCATATGCCTTCTGGAAATCTAGCTTAAGAAAGACACCTTTAAGGTGTCTCGTCTTGACTTCATGAACTACCTCATGAAGAGCCAGAATCCCATCATGGATAAATCGTCCCTTGATAAAGGCGAACTGGTGTGGGTGAGCCAGGCGCTCCACAACTGGCGCCAAGCGTGTTGCACACACTTTGGAGAGCAGACGCATGATGACATTGATCACCGTGATCGGCCTAAACTGACGAACATCCGTGGCCCCTACAACTTTGGGAATTAGGGTAATCACCCCAAAATTAAGGCGGGACATCACCAATGTCCCAGAGTAGAACTCCTGGAACAATGACATGATCACCGCCTCAATATACTCCCAGAACTTCTGGAAGAAGGATACAGGGAGACCATCCGGCCCTGGGGCCGAACTGGTTTTCATCCCCCTAAGGGCCCGGCGCACCTCCTCGAGACTGAATGGGAGAGTAAGCTCCCTATTCTCGTCATCCGAGACTAAGGCCCCTAAGGGCCAGAAGTGCGTGGCCAAAGCCACTCCCGTGCGGGGGCCCTCCGAAAATAACTCCTTATAGAAGGAGTATATATGATCGGAAAGGTCCTGGGCCTCCTCTAATAGGAGGCCATCCGCCCACAAGCAGGGGATCGAGCACCTACGACGGCGGCCATTAGCAATGGCATGGAAGTATGCTGTATTAGCATCTCCACGAAGGATCCAATTCTGGCGACTACGCTGACGCCAGAATATCTCCTCGCCTTTGTAGATCTCCATCAAGGAGTTCTCCAAAGCATACCGCTCTAACCATCCATCCGCGGACAAGCCTGTCGAGTCAGCCGCCGTATCAAGCGTCTGAATCTGGGCGAGGATGTCCGCCTTATTCTTACGCACCTCTGCACCTAAATTCGCGCCCCACCCCCGCATAAATTGGCGCACGACCTTAGCACAGTGGTGCCAAATGTCAACCGCATTATAGGCGCGGGGGGGAGACGCGACCGCCAAGTCCCACTTTTGGCGAACCGCTTCCACAAATCCCGGCTGACCAAGCCAGAACTCCTCAAAGTGGAAGCGGTTCGACCTCGGTGGGGCCCCTCCTCCAGACGAGAGGAGAAGGGGGGAATGGTCTGAGCCAATCCTAGTAATCGCACGAAGCGAGCACAAAGGAAAGGCAACTTCCCATTCCACTGACACTAAAACCCGGTCAAGCACACTCCGGATCGGGACGGCCTGGTTGTTGGACCACGTATAACGTGCCCCAACTCGAGTGATCTCCCTCAGAGCCAAGTCAGCAATCCAGTCGTTGAACATACGCATCCTAGGGAGGTCCACATTATCTGAGCTCTTGTCATCAGGTGAGCGAATGAGATTAAAATCTCCTGCCACCACTACAGGGGTAAGGCATCGCTCCACCTTTGACCTGAGCTCAGCTAAGAACTCAGCAGACCTCCGGTGATCCGCGGGGCCATAGACAATAATCACCTCCCAGCGGAGGTGCGATCGTCTATGAGTGAGCAACATGCTCACAAAGAACTCCCCGCGGTCCATATCCTCTATCTCAAAAGTATCCTCCTTGGCACCAAGGAGGATGCCCCCTGAGTGTCCCGTCGCCGGGAGCCAATGCCACGAGAACTTGTGGCGACTAAGGCTCTCTAGCTCTGAAACGGAGAAATCCTGTCGAATCGTCTCTTGTAAACCCACGATGTCCGCATCTTCTTCTCTAAGGTAGTTGATCAACTGGCGGCGGCGGCCCTCCTGCCCAAACCCCCTCATGTTCCAGATGAATGTGAGGACATTCATTGAGAAACAGTGTCGGGGTTGGTCCCCTTAGGGGGGACCGATTGGGCCCTACTAGAGGTCGAGGGCCGGGACGTTGACTTCGGGGGCCTCCCACGCCTCTTCCCAGGCTGGGAAGTAGGCACAGCGATTGGGGCAGCATCAGGCCTAGGAGGGGCTCCACTGGCGGACCCTTGTGCCTCCTGCACAGGTCCAGCGGGAGCCGGGGGCCCCTGCCGCTCATGCTCCGACTGAGCACGAGCTGCCGCTAGGGCCCCCTCATAGACCTCCTTAGCCTTGATGGCCGCAATCTGCTCAAGGCGAGGCCCTCTCTCTCCACGGAAAACAATGTCACAGTCCCCTGCAACTTGAGCAAGATGGTCTAGCGGAACAGAGTCGAGAACCGAGAAGCGGGAACCAGAGGGAGGAGAGGAAGGGGGAGGAGTAGGGGTAGGCGTAGGGCGAGACGTACCAATCCCAGAGTCAAGTGCCTCGCGACGACGAGACGCCACCATCGCAACAGTAGGCTCCACCGCCTCGCCTCCAGTCCTAGCCCTCGCCAGTCGCGCGCTGTGGCGACGAGAGCCCGGGGCGGGAGGGGAAGATCGATGACGCCTGGGGCGCCTCCTGGTGCCAGTCACAGGAGTGTCGGGGATGACCGTGACCGGCTCCAGGGCCGGAGCTGCCGGGGTGCCCGGGGAGCGGGTGTACCAGACCGCGCCCGGGGAGCGCGGAGTGTCAGGGGCCATGACCTCCATCCCCACACTCGGCGCGCCGTCGGACTCCTCCACCTCCGCCTGGGGGGAGGGCTGAAGCCCCAAGGCAGACGAGACGAGGCCGGAGATGTCCAAGGATCCCGGCCCCTCACACAGGTTGGAACCATACTGTGAGAGCGGGAATCCAAAAGACAGTGAAGGAGCCTGGCGGACGTCGGACAGAACAGGCGAAGATGCCTGAACCTGAGAACCTGCAAGAGATGCCTGAACCTGAGAACCTGCGGGCGGTGGCGCTGAAGAAGGCGGAGCTGAAGTCGCTGGGGGGGGGCGAGCGTCCGTGGAGTGGGGACCGTCACCGTCAGACGGGTCGTCCTCAGAGGAGCCTCCCTCCCCGCTGGAGGAAGGGCTGCGGCGCGGAGACGGCGAGTGAGAGGCCAGAGGGGAAGTGGACCTCGGCCGGTCCACCTCAGACTCCAGCTCCACTACCAAGGTCCTGCCCACCCCGTCGAAGTAGAAGGTGGGCAAGGGGATGTTGAGCTTGGCGGGGTCCGGTGCCTTGACCCGGATCCGCACGGGGCCATCCCCTGGCAGAGTACTCTCGTCCACCTCCTCAAAGCGACCAACGGCCTGAGAGATGAGAGCCACGAAGCCCACCTCCTTCCGCAGCTCAGACGGGATCCCGTGAATCCGGATCCAAGCCTCGGCAAGAGGTGGTGGCGCGTCCGGGTCGGTGTCGGAGGGCCTGATGGAGACGCGAATGCTGTGGATCGGGAGAGTGATGGTCGGACTCCAGGACAGGTGGGTGAGAAGCTGAGCAGTGGGGAACGCCACCACAAACTCAGTCGGGGAAATCTCCCTCACCACCCAAGACCACGCACTCTCCAAGCCCGCAAGCTCGGAGCGGATGGTCTCAGCTGATATCACCACCGAAGGATCCAAGACCTGCTCGGGAAGCACGGTCACCACGGCCAAATGTGCCGGAGCCGCCAACTTGATCCCTCCGGTGTCCACGTAGTAGAAGCCGGCGTCAACGCCATGTCCGTAGTGCTCGAGGACAGCCGACCTAGGACGTCCCCCGGGTGCCGCTGCCGGGGCACCGGGGCCGGGCAGAACAGCTCCCGAGGTCGAGGCAGCCGGGTGCTTCTTCTTCTTCTTCTTCTTGGATTTCTTCTTCTTTGCACCTTGAGCCGAACCGGGCTTTGGGGGGATGGCTGGCTCCCGGCGAGGAGGGGAGCGGCCCCTGTCAGCCCTCCACGACCCCTCCATGGCCTGGGCACGGCTCCCATCACGCGGCCGCTGGAGCAGCTCCTCCCGCAGCGCCGATTCCCTGCGGAGTCCCACCGGCGAGGTAGCACGGCGGGCCGGAGACCGTTGCCTAAGAGGGCTACGGGCAGCAGGGGCACCGCGTCCCTCACGGGCACGGCCGTCCGGGGAGCGGCGCGGGGGCGACCTCCGAGGCGGCGGACGGTACGCCACGGCCTGGGCGCGAGGTTGCGGGGAGGCACGAGCGCGGGGAGGGGAGGAAGCACGGGCCGGCAGAGGGGAGCGCGCGCGTGTCGGCGGAGGGGATCGCCCGCGAGCAGGAGGGGGCGAACGGGCGGCGTGTCGGCGCGGGGACGGGCTCCGGCGTCTCTTCATGACTGCGTCTGCGAAGGAGCCAGTGAGGGGTGGCGGCGGTTGAACGAGGCGGATACGACGAGCAGAGTGCCCTAATTTCGCGACCTGCTGGGCCGAGGCTGGGCTGGCGCGGGAGAGATCGAAATCTCCCCGGTGAATCCACAGCCAGGCCGCATTCGGCCCATCTGGCCTCTCCTTTTCCGGTCCAGCAGTGCGGCCCACCCTAAAATCCTGGCTCCGCCAGGCCAGCATGGGCCTTGGGCCCAGGATACCCCTATCGGGCCTAGGGTTAGCAGCTTGGGCCGGCCCGGGGCCCAACAACGAGGGCAGACCGCCAGGTCTCGTCTCCACGCGCGAGTCCGCCGCCGCCCCTTGCCCCGATGGCGCCGCCGCCGCGCCGCCGGTCGCCTGCACCAGGTCCAGCTGGGGGGCCGCCGCAGAGCTCCTCTCTGTAGCAGCCGCCCCTGCCAGACCAGTACGAGCAGGTCCCGAAGGAGACCCGCCGGCAACTAGCGGCCGCAGCAGTGGGGAGCCACGGGGAGGCAGCCGGCGCGCCGGCGAACCACGGGAGCCACTCCTGGCGATTGGGCAGCGCCGCCGGGCAGGGGACCTCCTCGCCAGCGCCAAGAAGTCGCCGAGGGTTGGCAGCTCCGGAGTCGAGCATCTCCGCTCCAGTTCGAGCCGCTCCGCCTCGGACGCCTCGTCCTCGTCGGCGATGTCGGCCCAGCTACGGCCACGAAGGGACACCTGTACCCCCAGCGGCGAAGGGGGCGCGGCCTCGCCCACCGCGGTCATGGCCACCGGCGCTTGACGGAGGCGGATGAGCTCACCGGATACTCTCCGCGCGCACGAACCCCATCCCGAACTCCAGGACCACTCTCCCCGTGGCCTTCGACTTTTCTCAACTCTGAACTGCACCTGTCTCGGATGTTTATTGCTAGTATGTAGTAAGTTAGTGACAAATACTAATTAAATTAGATTATATTTCCTTGATTGATTCTCATTCTTCCTCTCCAACCGAACATAGGAATAGAATCAACCCATTCTATTTTTACATCTACCGAACATAGGAATGGAATCAACCCATTCCCTGAGAATATAACCGTGACATATATTTCCTTGATTGATTCTCATTCTTCCTCTCCAACCGAACATAGGAATAGAATCAACCCATTCTATTTTTACATCTACCGAACATAGAAATGGAATCAACCCATTCCCTGAGAATATAACCGTGACATTCCATTCCATTTGGTTCTCGAACCGAACACACCCTTACTGTCTTCGCACGCGTCGTCTTCCCCGGCCACCACTCCACTCCCCACTGTCACACTCCCTTCCTTCCCGCCTACGCCTCCCTCCTTCCCCTTCCAACCCCTGGCTGGCTTAAACCCTACCCACCACCAACCCGTCGCCATGGCGCCGCAACCGCCTCTCCATCCTGCCGCTGACTTCGAGCCCGGTGTCGGCCTCCCTCCCTATGAACCCAGCCGATTCTCCTCCAACCCAGCCTTCGACGAGGGTTTCATCAGGGCAGCCTATGACGGCGACCTCCGCCTCGTCAAGAGTACGCACCCCCCGTAGGCCGCCAATTAATTTTCTTCATTTCCTGTCCCCGTCAATTTCCGTGCTGATTTTGGTGCCGATGCGTTTTCCGTTTCAGGGCGGCGAGGGTGGTGGGCAGGGGCGCGGAAGGCCGCCGCCTCGCCGACAAGCTGGGCGCGGTCAGGGACGGCTTCGGCAACGGCTTGCTGCACGCCGCCGTCTTCGGCGGCAGCCTGCCCGTCTGCCGCTACCTCGTCGAGGACCTCCGGCTGGATGTCGATGACGTAGGGATTAGGGGTGCGTCGCCTTCCTTCAAGCCCTCTCCTTTCCTTTCCGCAATGAGCTAGTAGCTCTCATTCCAGCACCGAATCATCCTAGCTTCTCCTAGATTAGAGAGTAGCTCCCGTTCATTCTAGTTAGTACTTGTTTCCTTGGCTTGGATGGGCCGAATTTGTGATAAGCTTATCTGCTTCCTTGTCCTGACAGGCGAAACACCTTTGACTACTACTATTGCCAAGGGGAATGTGGAATTAGTGCGTTACTTTCTTGATCAAGGTGTTGATAAAGAGAAGCTCAACGACGAGGGGTATACCCCCCTCCATATGGCCACCGGAAAAGGTAGTATCGATCTATATTACACATACGTATCTACTGCACATATGGCAAATAGCTGGCGGGAGTAAGGTGTTTGCTGTAAAAACTTAACTTTTTTACCCTATATTCATCATATTATGCCAAAAAAAAAAAAACTTGCAGGGCTTTTATTTTTTCCTGCCATTTTTAATTTAGTTTAGCCAAGTCCCAAAAGTCTAAAACATGCCCTTGTGTCCGAATTTGGCGTGCTCCATCATTTCCAACCGATAATTGTTAACTCTTTATTCATGGGCTGGATTGCCACTGGATTGGATGTGTGTCTTCTAGTTTGCAATAAAGGAGTTACAACAAAGTATCTGCAGGAGACTCATATATATCTTGTATTTTGTATCCAGGAGTTGAAATGGTAGAGCTCTTACTCTCCAAAGGAGGTAACCCTGATGCACTAAATCATGGTGGGACAGCACTGCATCTTGCTGCTACTCATGGGCAGGATGATATTATGAAGGTTTTGTTGGACCACCATGCAGATGTAAGGCCACTCCCGTATTTTTTTTTATGAACTGGCTTGCTATTTTGAATGGTAAAGTCCACAATAATTTTTATTCATTGTTTCCGTATCCAGAAACTATTTCCTATTTGTGTTTTTTTCATGTCACTGCCTTTTTGTGCTACACTTGTGTTTTTCATTCCTTCTAACTTTCGTGTGTAATCAGGTGGAGTACAACTCTTCACCTGCTTTTCAAACCATAGTCTCAATAATATTGTTTCGTAACATGTGTGAACTTGTTGCTCTTTTGTGAAACCAATCCCATTTTCTCTAATATACAGATCGACCTGTAGTCTCCTTTTCAGTGCTGAATTTGCTTTTTTCATTGCACATGTTCACCATCAGTGACTAGGTGGAGTTCAGAGACCTGAGGGCACACATGCTCTTTTTCTGGGATATGCATAATCGGACTTTATAAAGTGTACAAAGTGCTTTTAGTTTCTAATGACCTTGCGTGACGTAGTCTGACAAGTTGAAGATTAACATGCTTGACCGTTGATGTCCAATGACTAGTAAGCTCTAGCTTTTGTCTGGTCATTGACTTTGCTGGGCTGGAATCTCTTGATCTTCCTTGTTAGGTGTTCCCTCTCTGTTCTCTCTACCAAATGAAGAAAAACAGGGGACTAGCACTACAGAGGAGCACACTAGTTTCAAGAAACAAATGCCTTCCTTTTCTATTAGATTTTGCAGCAACGAATGCTACACCACACAGGCAACGAATGCCTACAAGCTTGGCAACCTATGCCTACTAAAGCTTCACCACAACAACAAATGCTGGCAAACCTTGGCAACCTATGCTTGCCCTCAGCAACCTATGCTAGGACCTTGGCTTGCTACTTGCGTCCCTCCATATAGGGTGCCTCTCCTCATATAGAGGGTTCAAGGTCGGTGCTACCGCATTCTAGAGGCTTCTATTGCTTTCTACTGCTACCCTATCTTACAGCCTAAGAATTACATATAAATAGTACTCTAGAACATACTAGCACCTACTACTTAACTCCTGCAAACATATTGCACCATGCCTATCTACTCAGGACACAACTCATGTGCCCCAATCAGCACACAACCTATGTGTGTGTTCACACTATAGCCTGCACACAACCTATGTGTGCAGTTTACACTATGACAAGATTACATCAGGCCAACAATCCTTTCTTTCATTTGCGTTTTTTGTTAGTGCTCCTAGACAGATAAAATGATTCATCACCTTTTCATAGATAAGTTGAGAGGCCAATTCGTTTACTTTTGCAATGGTCATATATGTAAATTATCTTATTTCATATGTCCTACAAAAGCTTTTACCCACAATGACATGGTTATACATACCACTCCATCTGAACCGAAAAAACTGACACGAGTTATGCGTATCAGTTGTACCCCCCCCCCCCCCCCCCCCCCCCCCCCCCTTTTCCTTCCTCCCTTCTTTAAGTTTTATGATGGCTGTAGTTATATGTGACCTATAATTTCTTCCTCTCTCAACAGCATAAACTAGCTTTGAGTGGTACTGATTATACACCTCTTGTTCTTGCTACTATGGCGTGCTCACTGAAATGTGTGAAACTCCTGCTTGAGGTATGTCATCTTCACACATCAACTTACAGGTTACTGTGCTATGTTAAAAGGGATTTACATTACTGAGAATCTGTAACTTTCCTAAAACTTTTATTGTTAGGCTGGTGCTGATGTGGATGGTATTGGTAAAGAGACACCCTTAATGATTGCTGCCACAGATGGCTCAACTGACATCCTTAGGTGCTTAATTCTGGCTGGAGCAGATGCTAATGTTACTGACAATGTAAGTTTTTTTCCTTGCTGATACATGGATAATGTCGTCCATACCTAACATGTCATATTCTGATAGGTTTTAAATCTTCAAAATGTAAACTTCAAAAGAGATATCCTGATGAATTTGCTTATTTAGGGCCTTTTTGTTTGGGCTGGCTGTGGCTGGCTGTGGGTGCTGTGCAGAAAAGTGCTGTCCAGGGAAGCTGGCTTTTTTCAGTGGAGGTCTTTGGCAACCTAGCTGGCTGTCTGACTGTAGATTGTTGAATTGTCTGAAACACCCTTTATAGTCATCAGAATTGTTTTGTTGCTGCTCTCACGTGTAATAAATAACATGTGCATATAAAATTCAAGTCAAACTTCATATCCGTACAATTATCATTACATAACCATTACGAATATATAGTTGTTCAAAATACAATTCCACTACATTATACTAGCTAGATCAATGAGTTCTAACGTTGTCTAGAAATGAACAATGCGTTGGCAATGTCGTCACGTGTTCCATTCATGCCTCTTGTGTGTAGTTCACCCGACACATGGTCACTGGGCAAGGTAATTGCTTGCCTTTGAACCTTGGGCATGTAATTCTCATCTGCATCACATCGATCAAATTGCTTATCACGCAAGTTGGAGTCTCTAATGAAATTGTGAAGCACACAACAAGCAATGATAATTCGCTTTTGTGTAACCAAGTCGAAATGAGGGATGCCCTTCAAAATGCGCCACTTATTTTTCAAGACCCCAAAGATGCGCTCAATGCAATTTCGCAACGATGAGTGGGCATGGTTGAAAATTTCTTCCTTCTTCGTTGGTGGCCCTTCTCGACGGAAATCCGGAATATGGTATGTATTGTTTTTGTAAGGAGCTAGGAACCCCTTTCTGTTTGGATAACCAGAATCAACAAGATAGTATGTACCTACGCACACGAGAAAATTTTATGAAATATGACTTCAAGTAATAATGCATATGTATCTCATGTGAATAATGACAAAAAGAATATTACCATCAGGAGGGGTTGGGAACTCAATTGGATACTTCTCCATGCTGTGTGTAAGAATGCAGTTATCATGTACCGAACCAGCCCATCCAGCAACCACAAATGTGAATCTGAGATCAAAGTCACATATCGCTAACAGATTTTGCGATGTGTAACCATGTCTTCCTGTGTGGTTGACCTCTTCTTCTTTGTCAACTTCAACATGGATGTGTGAGCCATCAATGGCGCCAATGGCACCTTTGAAATGAGGATAGAAACGTGCATCTTGAAGCCTTGGATGCACATCCTTGAAAATTCGATCCACTGGTTTTATGGTATCTTTACCCATTTTGTACAACAATTCAACACCATATGGAACTTTCTATGAACTGTTTCAAGAGACCGACTGAAATGGTTGCAAACTTGGGTAAATGATTGAGGTGCTCCAACAGTCCATAGAAACATCCCTAGACATTCAACAGACCTAGCCCGGTTGCATTTAGCAACTCCATCCAACCGGTGTATACCTTCTTTAAAGCATCCCATTTGTTTTTGAATTGCTTATTTGTCAGCCTTTTTCCCGTTTTCTCGGCATATTTGTCCTCTAGATTCTTGTACCCCTTCTTACTCAAACAACCTCCATTCCTATTGTTTGCATTGACTTCCTCCATACAAATGTCGCAAAAAATACGAACAGAGTGTGCATCCCAAACTATTTTGTCCTTGTCCCCATTGGAAATTACTACAGAATTACTATATATGTAAGCAATCAGCTAACAAGAAGCATATAACAGCTAGCAATTCCATCAACCAAGCACCATCTAGCAATTCATCTAGCAATCCATTTAGCAATTCATCTAGCAATCCATTTAGCAATTCATCTAGCAATTCACACTAACAGTAACATCCATCCATCTACCAATTCCATCAAGCATGCACAACCCGAATCCACTTATTCACAGCAGGAAATAAGGGTAGAAAACGAAACATGAATATCACACAGAAAGTGTCCAGCAGTTCACCAAATCGATATCATCTTGCAAGTTCTATATACCAATCCATCTAGCAATCCATCTAGCAAGTTCTAGCAGCAAGATCTACCAGCAAGTAAAATGTAGAAGCAAGATCTACCAGCAAATAAAATGTCACATTTTCGAAGCAGGAAAAGATGGAGAAATTGAGGAAGGCTGGGCCGGAATCATCCTCACCTAGAGGACGGCGGGGAACGGCGGCGTCGGAGCTCTGCCGACGGCGGCAAGGTAGGCCGGTCGAGCAAGACGAGCTCGGCCGCGGACGGGTCTCGGTAGAGGACGGCGGGCACCGGGAGCGTAGAGGACGGCGGCGAACGGGAACGGCGGCGTCCAGGACGGCTGGGAACGGTGGCGGCAGAGATCCGGCGGCTGGAGCGGCGGGGAGCAGCTGGGGCGGCGGTGTGATGCGGCGGTGTGGTGCGGCGGCTGGGAGCGACGAACCCTATCCGCTCGCTCGGGTGGGGAAGCAGAGAAAGAAAAGAAAAGAGGAGAATAACGCTCGGGTGGGGGGAAGGCAGGCTCGGCCGCTCGGTGCGTCGCTCTGGTTTTCTCTCGGTGGCAGTTTTCTCGTAATTACGAGGAAGGAAATGACCGGAATTGTATGCCCATTCGGAAGAAGCTCGGGAAGCACCTCGCTTCGTGCTTTTTCTCATACGAAGGAAACGGAGCTGCGTTTGGAGAAGCCCACCGCCACCGCGATCCCTTTGGCTGGTTGGACCTGCTTTTTTTCGTGGGAAGCCCAAATAAGCTGAAACAAAAGGGCCCTTAGCATATCTGTTTTGTGTATTTTTGGTCCGTGTAGATTTACCGTCGTAGACTACATTAAATATGTTGTTTCTTACATGAAACAGCAAAGCTCCATTTTAAATTTAACACACTTTCTATTTGATTATTTCAAGAGACGTGTGATGGCTCTAGGCCATCTACTAAATAGGAAGAACTTACCTTGGAGTTCCAACTTCCGTTGATTGTTAGATGAAAATATTACGAGTTGTCGTTTACAGTTATGAGAGAAAATGAAGCTAAGATTGCAAATATCAGTAAGAGTAACTTATCTGATTCATCCTGCAAGTTGTTGGATAGGATTATAATGTAATGATTGCATATAGTAACAATGTTGTTCTTGAGTTGTTGTTGACTGATCTTGGACAGCAAGTCACATGTCCGTGTGTTCACTGCTACACTAGAAGACTCTACTTTATTTCTTAAAAGCTCATGCTAACTAAATTCCACTTATTCATCCTACTCTCTAGAATTTATTTAAGTTCATACCATGTATGCTTAATGATTTTTCTAGAAACCTTGAATGCTCTCGCTTTGTTATTTTCTTTTGTCAAATATTAAGTGAAGTTAATCTTGCTTGTTGTATTGGCAGTATGGACGTACTCCTATAGAAATTGCTGCACGTTATGGTACTCGTGAACAAGTCGGAATTCTATTTCCAGTCACTTCTCGTATTCGTAATGTGCGTGACTGGAGTGTTGATGGAGTCATTCGTCATGTAAAATCAGTGCCCCCGGCGAAGGTATATTAGAGAACTCCCTTATCATATTTATATTGATGGTTTGAGTGTGAATGCTGAGTGAGATTTCCCTAATTTGGCGTTTCTGTAATTCATTGTTCTAACTTGAAAAAAGTGCTTGAAACTTCACTGGCCCTTATTTACGTAATGAGTTGCCGTTAGTGGCAGAGAATTACTGATCGTGAATGGCAAGTATGCCAGCTGTCTTGCTGCCATGGGTTTGTTTGCTATGACTTGGTGAAGCAAAAAAAATATGTCTGCATGCTAATTTATTTAGGAGCAATAAGAGTTAGTTGAGAGAATTTAAATGTTATCATTATCTGTTCTGTAAATCTCATCAACTCGGTAGTCCTTATCACGCGACTTCTTTATGGCACATCGCATGTTAGGCTTTTGCATGTTAATTATGTGGCATGCATCATGGATTGTGGTTTATTATCATGCGGTCATGCCTACGTGTATTGGAAGATGATAGTTATGTGGTTTGGAATATGTGAATTGTTATTAACATAACCAGGATTAACCCCAGTGTTGATTTTGAACCCAGTTGGGTTGAGATGAGCATTTAAGAACTAAGGTGAAATAATGTACAGTGAATGGGCCAAGAGAAAATAATAGTTTCTACTTTTTAGTGATGTGATTATGGTCTGTGGGGTTTCTGTAGCGGTAGCGTATGCCAACTTCTTGAGACTAAAGGCTTTTTTGTTTTTGTTATGCCTTCCGTAGCTGATGGAAGATGTGGTGACCAGTAATGTTGATTAATAGAACTTGTAGAATTGACTGATTCTGAAAAGAAACAGGCTACCCAGTTCCATCGGTGATATTGATCGCCAGGCCAGCAGAAATGTATAGAAATTAAACTAATACAATTCTTCAACTGTTGACACTGACCTTGAGAAATACTTCAGGAGACATGTGGTTTAAAATTTAATTAAATATTCATCGCCACTTCGTAAATGGTACTCCCTCTGTTCCAAAATGTAAGCCTTTTTAGCAAGCTAGTTTAGTTTAGTTTAGTATGTTCCCTCTGTAGAACTTTTGACTTGACTCAGGGAGATTAATTGTAATTGTTTCCACTGAGCAAGTGAGGAAATGGACTACGCGTGATACTGGATCTATATTTCAATGTGATTTTTCTTAATGTTTCAGAAAACTATGCTTGCGAGTGCAAAATCTAGAGCACATGAGGCATTCAAGAATGGAAATTATCTGGTTGCAGCAAAAAATTATCATGAGGTAGTATGTTTTGCATCTTGCTTGTTATAATTTATGGACTTATTGACCAGTCAGAACAAGTTTAAGGACTAAAGTGCATTTTTAGTTTTTTCTGTTCCCTTCGTGGAACGGCATATGCCATGGAAATTATGCTCTCTATGCGATTTGCGGATGTGCTAATGTCGTGAAGTAGATAGTTTGCTGCTATAAGCCCTTTCTGTTCTGTAACGAACTGCAGTGCAGTTTTTGGTTGATGACGCAGTTGGATCAGTGCCAGAATGAATCATACCATGACATGCAGTTCATCGTTGTGGGCATAGGCAATGCAGAAGCACACATGTGTGGGGGCTGGATGAGACCAATACTTGATACCAAAATGAAGTCTGGCAAGAATAATATAATTGTTTTGGAGTTGGTTAAGGGATATAGTCTACCGATTTGGGTAGTAGATTCCATATTTGTAGGTAGTCTATCAGGCATCCCTGTCCTGGTTGATTCTTCTAGGTGAGTCGTATCAATCTAGAAGTTCCGTTCGAGTCATGAGTAATCTTAAGTAGTTCTTATGAATGGATTATCAGGTACTGGTTTAAAAAAGACGATAAACAATTCTATGTCTAAAAATCACTTAAAGTTCTCTTGTTGGAATCTGTGTATATATATGTGCTTCACAAGTCCTAATTCTTTCAAGCAATGCCATCTGGCCATCTTCTGTAATTAGTTACCCTAATACGTACTTAGGTTCAGGTCATTTGCGGGGCTACCATGAAGGGTATTTCTTGTTAGTCTATACTCTATACGTGTTTCTCAAGACAATCTTGTCAAGTCCAGGGCTGGATCCAGATAATAGGAATATCTTGCTTACAGCATGTAATGCATATGAATTAAGGCATCTCCTCGATTGTTCTACTGTAAATGTTAGGTTAGGTGCTCCTAGGTGTTTTGTAGAATGTTGGTAGACCAGTTTCAGATCGTAAGGAGGTTCGCTCTTCGAGAGGCTTTGCCAATGAACACGCACACAACACTTCCATACTCTATTTTTCTTTTCGAATCACCATTATTTTTTTCTTTTTATCAACAGATTTCATATTTTGCAGAATTGTGTTAAATGCTTCTTCCGTGTTGTAGGCAATGGACCTCGACCCGGGCAATGCAACATTACTCTCAAATAGGAGCCTATGCTGGCTTCGCTTCGGTAATGGGAAGAAGGCCTTGAAGGATGCTCAAGCTTGCAGGATGATGCGACCTGGCTGGGCAAAGGCCTGCTACCGTGAAGGAACTGCTCTGATGTTTCTGAAGGTACGATAAGTTGTTTAGATCAGTTTTTTCTTTCATGTGGGAAAACCGTTTTGATGTATACCAGTTCCGCGTTTTCTATGGAAAATCCTTTTTTTATGCACGTAGTAGCTCTTTGTTTTCAGGACTATGAAAAGGCATGCGGTGCATTTCTTGAAGGCGCCAAATTGGAGCCAGGGAACACAGAGATCCAAGAGGGGTTAAGGTATCCTATTTGTCCCTTTTAGCTACATTCAAGTCTAGTGTCTAGTGATAACTGCTTGACCATGATCTTTGGCGTAGAACAGCCTATAGTCATCATACTCAACAGTTCGAACTGAAATATGCAGAGAGGCCTTGGAATCCATGAAAATATCTGGCAGTAGCACTGGAAAAGATCTGCTGGATCAGCACGACCTTGTAGATACCATTAACTAGCACTACTTGCAGATGAAAGGGAGGTGCCCCTGTTTTGCTGTCCCTTAAAGAGTTAAGAGAGTGCTGAAGGCTTTGAACGAGACAAGTAGGTTAGGTTAATTGTGAGATGTACTCTTGCTAATGAACTTCAGCTGGAACCTGAGAAACTATGAAGCGCCTCGCCTCACTGGATGCTCGAGACCACTCTGTGAGTGTGATTTTCGGGGGCAGATGATGTTTTGTATACAGAGCTTTCTTTAGGGTTTCGTTGATACGAGAAAGTTTCTACCATGGTCAGCTCCAGGTGGCTGTATATTCTTTACAACATCTGAAGTGATGATTGTGTGTCTTTTGTTTGGGACTTCCGTCAAGCCAACAATCTTTGATTTCTCACCAGATATCACCGAGCCCACATGAGCTGACCTCTTTGTCTGGGCAATCTAGTTGCTCCAGGAGATTATAAGATTGATGAAATGGCATGTGTTCAAGAGTCAAGACTGTATAATGTGATATGATATCTTCCCCTTTTCTCTAGAAACTGGTATGGTTTGTAGTTTTAGCCATCCGTTCTGTTACATTTGTTTCAGATGTTTCCTTTTTAGGAAAGTTTCTTTTGTGTACATTTCCCCGACAGGCCAAAATACAAATGCAGCCAATTGTGATTGCGTCACTCAACTCAAATGGATGTCGACTCCAATTAACCTGAATTCACCTGGCACGACATAGGAAAACACTAATTCTGGGAGACCCTCGTGCACCTCCCTCCCATCTTCAAACCCTTGCGCCAGCTTGTCCTCTACTCATAGCTTCCTCAGTTGCTTGACAACGTGTCTAGTAGATCCTGGAAAAGTGGTCAGATTCATAGTTTTGGTTGAAAAAAACGTACTTCTAACTCTCCGGATATTATCACTTCTGTGCCTCATACAACCAGTTTTATGGGTAAACCGAGAAATATTTTCTAACTCTCCGGATATTATCACTTCCGTGCCCCATACAACCAGTTTTGGAGTCAAGTTACGTGTCCCAAACCGCAGCGAGTCAACACTCCCGTCGTCGCCAGCGCCGACGACTCCCGAGCTCGATTCCATTACGAGGAGACTCGATTTCGGCGTTAATATTCGATTCCCGGCGAGGAGCTTTGATTCTAACCGATTTTGTGCGAAATTGTGGCTTGTGCTCGCACCTCCATGGCCAAGCTCCCTCATGGGAGCACCTCCACGGGAGGAGACGGGTCGAGGCGGGGAGGTCAGCACTAGCCGCTAGAACAACCTCGATTCCATCCCCTCTTCGTTTACCTCGTCCACTTATAGTCATCAGTTCTCTTGAAACCATGTTCACTTGTAGTCATCAGTTCTCTCGAAAAATCACCGACAACCTCGATTCCATGCCGCCGTCTTCGGCGGCAGCCTGCCCGTCTGCCGCTACCTCGTCGAGGACCTCTGAATGGATGTCGATGACATAGGGCTCAGGGGTGCGTCGCCTTCAAGCCCTCTCCTTTCCTTTCCGTAATGAGCACCGAATCATCCTAGCTTCTCCTAGATTAGAGAGTAGCTCCCGTTCATTCTAGGTACTTGTTTCCTTGGCTTGGATGGACCGAATTTGTGCTAAGCTTCTCATGATCTGCTTCCTTGTCCTGACAGGCGAAACACCTTTGACTACTGCTATTGCCTCTGGGAATATGGAATTGGTGCGTTACTTTCTTGATCAAGGTGCTGATAAAGAGAAGCTCAACGAGGAGGGGTATTGTACTACCCCCTAGCTGCTATGATTGGCAGCGTGAGATCGAACACCACGATGACTGCCGTGACGAAGAAGTAAGAAAGCAGAAGGGAAGGAAATAGGAGGAGAATTCAGAGTTTCCTCTTCTGTCATTCAAGTCATGCCGAACACGGGTACAAGCCTGGTGGTTTATACTCCTCACCACCAAACCAGGCACACAACGCTGGCACGCAGGCCCCACATGTCATCTTAACTTAACCACACACACAGCCACCTCAATCCTATCTGCTGGTGGCGCTCCACTCAGTCTAAGGCGTGTCGATGGCCGTGACAGGTATACCCCCCTCCATTTGGCCACCGGAAAAGGTAGTATATCCATCTATACACATAAGTATCTATCTACTGCACTTCTCCATGTGTACTGCGTCTGTGTGGGGCCCATATATACTGAGACCTTGAGTACAAATTTCTTATTGGATATTCTTTACAGTGGCAAATATCTAGAGGGACTAAGCCACTAAGGTGCTTGCTGTTTCCTTTTTACCAGATTTTCATCATATTATGCCAAAAATTACTTCAGGGCTTTTATTTTTCCCTGCCATTATTAATTTAGTTTATCTAAGTCCCAAATTTCTAAACATGCCCCTGTGTCCGAATTCGGCGTGCTCCATCAATTCCAACCGATAATTTTTAACTCTTTATTCATGGGCTGGATTGCCACTGGATTGGATGTGTGTCTTCTGGTTTGCAACAAAGGAGTTACAACAAAGTATCTACAGGAGACTCATGTATATCTTGTATTTTGTATCCAGTTGATGGTAGAGCTCTTTCTCTCCAAAGGAGGTAACCCTGATGCACTAAATCATGGTGGGACAGCACTGCATCTTGGCGCGATCCATGGGCAGGGTGGTATTATGAAGGTTTTGTTGGACCAACATGCTGATGTAAGGCCACTCCCATATTTTGTTTTTTTATGAACTGACTTGCTATTTAGAATGGTGAAGTCCACAATAATAGTTACTCATTGTTTCCATATCCAGAAACTATTTCCTATTTGTGTTTTTTTCGTGTCACTGCCTTTTTCTGTTACACTTGTGTTTATCATTCCTTCTAACTTTAATGTGTAATCAGGTGGAGTACAACTCTTCACCTGCTTTTCAAACCATAGTCTCAAACTCTCAAATATTGTTTCGTAACATGTGTGAACTTGTTGCTCTTTTGTGAAACCAATCCCATTTTCTGTAATCTACAGATCGACCTGTAGTCTCCTTTTCAGTGCTTGATTTGCTTGTTCCATTGCACATGTTCCACCAGTGACTAGGTGGAGTTCAGAGACCTGAGTGTACACATGTTCTTTTTCTGGCATATGCATAATCGGACTTTATAAACTGTACACAGTGCTTTTAGTTTCTAATGTCCTTGCGTGACGTAGTCTGACAAGTTGAAGATTAACATGCTTGACCGTTGATGTCCAATGACTGTTAAGCTTTAGCTTTTGTATGGTCATTGACTTTGCTGGGCTGGAAACTCTCTCTTGATCTTCCTTTCTTTCATATACATTTTTTGTTAGTGCTCCTAGACAGATAAAATGATTCATCACCTTTTCAAAGATAACTTGAGAGGCCAATTCGTTTACTTTCGTAATTGTCATGTATGTTAATTATCTTGTTTCTTCTATCCTACAAAAGCTTTTACTCGCAATGACATGGTTATATATACTATCTATTCTATTATAGTTCTTCACCCCCCCACCCCTCTCTCCCCCTCCCTCCCTTCTTTAAGTTTTATGATGGATGTAGTTATATGTGACCTATAATTTCTTCCTCTCTCAACAGCATAAACTAGCTTTGAGTGGTACTGATTATACACCTCTTGTTCTTGCTACTATGGCGTGCTCACTGAAATGTGTGAAACTCCTGCTTGAGGTATGTCGTCTTCCCACATCAACTTACAGGTTAAGGTTACTGTAATAATGTGAAAAGGGATTTACATTTATGAGAATCTGCAATTTTCCTAAAATGATTATGACACGACGAATTGCAATGTATATGTTTGTTTTTATGAAGCATATAACCCAAAAAAAATATTGTTAGGCTGGTGCTGATGTGGATGGTATTGGTAAAGAGACACCCTTAATTATCGCGTCTACAGGTGGCTTAACTGACATCCTTAAGTGCTTAGTTCTGGCTGGAGCAGATGCTAATGTTACTGACAATGTAAGCTTTTTTTTCCTTGCTGCTACATGGATAATGTCGTCCATACCTAACATGTCATATTATGATTGCTTTTAAATCTTCAAAATGTAAACTTCGAAACAGATATCCTGATGAATTTGCTTATTTAGCAGATCTGTTTTGTGTATTTTTGGTGCATGTAGATTTACCCTCGTAGACTACATTAAATATGTTGTTTCTTACATGAAACAGCAAGGCTCCATTTTAAATTTAACACCCTATTGTATTTGATTATTTCAAGAACTTACCTTGGAGTTCCAACTTCCGTTGATTGTTGGATGAAAATATATGAGTTGTCGTTAACAGTTACGAGAGAAAATGAAGTTGAGATTGCAAATATCAGCAAGAGTAACTTATCTGATTCATACTGCAAGTTGTTGAATAGGATTGTGATGTAAGGATTGCATATAGTAACAATGTTGTTCTTGAGTGGTTGTTGACTGATCTTGGACAGCAAGTCACATGTTCTGTGTGCTCACTGCTACACTAGAAGACTCTACTTTATTTATTTATTAAAGGCTCATGCTAACTAAATTCCACTTATTTATCCTACTCTCTAGAATATATTTAAGTTCATACCATGTATGCTTAATGATTTTTCTAGACACCTTGCATGCTCTGGCTTTGTCATTTTCTTTTGCCAAATATTAAGTGAAGTTAATCTTGCTTGTTGTCTTGGCAGTATGGACGTACTCATATAGAAATTGCTGCACATTCTGGTACGCGCGAACAAGTCGGAATTCTTTTTCCAGTCACTTCTCGTATAGAAATTGCTGCACCTTGAGAATTGCTTTATCAGGAGACATGTGGTTTAAAATTTAATTAAGTATTCATCGCCACTTCGTAAATAATAGAACTTTTGACTTGACTCAGGGAGATTAGTTGTAATTGTTTCCACTAAGCACGTGGGGAATGGACTACGCATGATACTGAATCTTTATTTCAATGTGATTTTTCTCAATGTTTCAGAAAACTATGCTTGCGAGTGCAAAATCTAGAGCACATGAGGCATTCAAGAATGGAAATTATCTGGTTGCAGCAAAAAATTGTCATGAGGTAGTACGTTTTGCATCTTGCTTGTTATAATTTATGGACTTATTGACCGCTCAGAACAAGTTTAAGGACTAAAGTGCATTTTTAGTTTTTTCTGTTCCCTTCGTGGAACAGTATATGCCATAGAAATTATGCTCTCTATGCGATTTGCCGATGTGCTAGTGTCGTGAAGTAGATAGTTGCTGCTCTAAGCCCTTTCTGTTCTGTAATGTACTGCAGTGCAATTTTTGGTTGATGACGTAGTTGGATCAGTGCCAGAATAAATCATATGACATGCACTTCATCGTTGTGGACATAGGCCATGCAGAAGCACATACGTGTAGGGGCTGGACACCAATACTTGACACCAAAATGAAGTCTGGGAAGAATAATATAATGGTTTTGGAGTTGGTTAAGGGATAGTCTACCGATTTGGGTAGTAGATTCCATATTTGTAGGTAGTCTATCAGGCATCCCTGTCCTGGTTGATTCTTCTTGGTCAATCGTATCAATCTAGAAGTTCCCTTCGAGTCATGAGTAATCTTAAGTTGCTCTTATGAATGGATTATCAGGTGCTTGTTTCGAAAAAAGAAGACAATAAACAAGTCTATGTCTAAAAATCGCTTAAAGTTCTCTTGTTGGAATCTGTGTATATCCCTGTGCTTCACAAGTCCTAATTCTTTCAAGCCATGCCATCTGGCCATCTTCTGTAATTAGTTACCCTGATACCTACTTAGGTTCAGGTCATTTGCGGGGGTACCATGAAGGGTATTTCTTGTTTTTTTTTTTGATAAAGGGATTTTATTACTTAAGAGTATTAAGCATTACACCCGGCCTCTGCATAACTAAGATGCACACAGCCCCAACACGTTCGCAGGTTCCATACTCGACGAAAAAATAAAAGGCGAATTACATATCATGATGAGAAATTGTAAAGACGCCTAAGGAGGTGGAGGATCGATCCGTAAATTATGTGGCCATCCATGCTGGGAGAATAACACCCTCGCCTCAGCCTCCAAACGCGACGACACCTCCAAAAACAGCTCTCGGTGCTCTACACGCTGCAGGGCCGACCATGAACGGAGCGTAGCTGTGCAACGGTAAATAACCTGCATAACAGAAGAGTTTTTATCATTAAAAACCTTGTCATTTCTACATAGCCATAGCGACCAAATAACGGCAATCGCTCCCACCCTAATAAGTAGTTTAAACCTAGAATCAACCCCATTCAGCCAGTTGCCAAAAATGTTTGCAACGCTGCGCGGAGGATATAAGGTAGAACCTATCTGGATAGCTGACCATATAGACCTAGCAAACTCACACTGGAAGAATAAGTGTTTGATGGTCTCATCATGACGACAAAAAACACACTTTTTGCTTCCGTGCCAGTTGCGTTTGACAAGGTTATCTTTTGTAAGAATTACACCTCGACGAAGATACCACGCAAACACCTTCGTTTTTAGCGGTATCTTCATCAGCCAAATTTTCTTATTAGCATCGACTTGTACTACAGGCTGAATTAAAGCTCTATACATAGAATCAACCGAGAATTTACCATTCTTAGTAAGATTCCAACAAAATTTATCAGGGCCGTTCGACAATTGGACGGAATCCAACCGGAGAAGCAAGGCGTTCCAAGATGCTTGCCTAGGCCCCAATAGAGTTCTTCTGAACGATACGTTTGGTGGGGAAGTTCCCATCACCTTGGCGAGAGTGTCGCCTTTGTGTCGTATTTCTTGTTAGTCCATACTCTACACGAGTATACGTGTTTCTCAAGATAATCTTGTCAAATCCAGGGCTGGATCCAGATAATAGGAATATCTTGCTAACAGCATGCAATGGCATATGAATTAAGGCATCTCCTGGATTGTTCTACTGTAAATGTTAGGTTAGGTGCTCCTGGGTGTTTTGTAGAATGTTGGAAGACCAGTTTAAGATCATAAGGAGGTTCGCTCTGACTGGCTTTGCCAATGAACACGCACACTACACTTCCGTACTCTATTTTTCTTTTCGTAACACCATTTTTTTATCAACAGATTCATATATTGCACATCCAGGGCAGATTATGACTTGGCTGAGCAGATATCCTCTGACATGCTTATGCAAGTTAATCATGTCATTCACGATTTTTCTTTACCGCACAACAGATTCTTGCGGGCAAATCTAAAACATTTTGCAGAATTGTGTTAAATGCTTCTTCTGTGTTGTAGGCAATGAAACTCGACCCTGGCAATGCAACCTTGCTCTCCAATAGGATCCTATGCTGGCTTCGCTTCGGTAATGGGAAGAAGGCCTTGGAGGATGCTCAAGCTTGCAGGATGATGTGACCTGGCTGGGCAAAGGCCTGCTACCGTGAAGGAACTGCTCTGATGTTACTGAAGGTACGATAAGTTGTTTAGATCAGTTTTTTCTTTCATGTGGGAAAGCCATTTTGATGTACACCAGTTCCACGTTTTCTATGGAAAATCCTTTTCTTATGTACGTACTAGCTCTTTGTTTTCAGGACTATGAAAAGGCATGTGGTGCATTTCTTGCTGGCGCTAAATTGGAGCCAGGGAACACAGAGATCCAAGAGGGGTTAAGGTATCCTACTTGTCCCTTTTAGCTACATTCAAGTCTAGTGTCTAGCGATAATTGCTTGACCATGATCTTTGGCGTAGAACAGCCTATATAGTCATCATACTCAACAGTTCGAACTGAAATATGCAGAGAGGCCTTGGGATCCATGAAGATATCTGGCAGTAGCACTGGAAAAGATTTGCCAGATCAGCACAAGCTAGCGGATGCCATAAACTAGCACTCTTTGCAGAATAAAGGGAGGTTGCCCTGTTTTGCTGTCCCTTGGAGTGTACCGAGGGCTTTGAACGAGACAAGTAGGTTAGGTTAATTGTTAGATGTCCTCTTGCTAATCAACTTCAGCTGGATCCTGAGAAACTATGAAGCCCCTCGCCTCACCAGATGCTCGAGAGTCGAGACCACTCTTTTTTTTCTTTTCAAAAAAAGATCGGAAGGGGTGGAAAACCCCTACCATTATTTTGAATTAAAAGGGAGCTGAGGCAGCTCAACGTTTTTACAACAGCGAGATCATGCAAATGCAAACAAGAAAAGATTAGATCTAGCTTGGATGCCTTATGTCGGCCATTCAGCAATCCATTGCTTAACCGCCTCTTTTTGTTTCTTCTTTGCTCTATGAGCCCAGAGCGCGCTCGTCTCAATGCCTTGCCTGACAACCGCTTGAATCGGTTGCTCTATGTTGTCAAACACCATTCGGTTTCTAGACAGCCAAATACTCCAGAGGGTAGCCGTGATCACCAAATCCCAGGCTTGTTCTTTGAATGTGATTTTCGGGGGGCAGATGATGTTTTGTATAGAGCTTTCTTTATGGTTTCGTTGATACGAGAAAGTTTCTACCATAGTCAGCTCCAGCTGGCTGTATATTCCTTACAACATCTGAGTGTGTCTTTTGTTTCTGACTTCCGTCAAGCCAACAATCTTTGATTTCTCATCAGACATGCGGGTCAATATATCTCCCCGAACGGCCGAACCCACATGAGTTCTTTATCTGGGCAATCTAGTTGCTCTAGGAGAGTAAATTGATGAGATGGCATGTGTTCAAAACTGTGTAATGTGATATGATATCTTCCCCTTTTCTCTAGAAACTGGTATGATTTGTAGTTTTAGCCATTCGTTCTGTTACATTTGTTTCAAATGTTTCCTTTTTAGGGAAGTTTCTTTTGTGCACATTTCCACGATAGACCAAAGTACAAATGCAGCCAATTGTGATTGCGTCACTAAACTAAAAAAAAAGGATGTTGACTCCAATTAACCTGAATTCACCTGGCACAACATAGGAAAACACTATTTCCGGGAGACCTTCGTGCACCTCTCTCCCATCTTTACAAACCCTTTTGCTGCCTTGTCCTCGAATCGTAACTTTCTCTCTTGCTTAAGAGCAGACAGGAAACCGTAACTCCTCGGCTTCTTCATAAGACAATACTAGATTATATAGGGGCGCGTTCCCATGCCTGTCCATTAGGAATATAGAATGTTGGTAACTGCGTGTTTCCATTAATGATTTTTCTGGATACTCGATTTTATATTGTACTTTACAATTAATTTAATAATTGTTGTTGGGTTGTTTGCTCGTCTGGAGCTGCCGAACTCCTTTTCCCCCTACCACGACCTGTCGGTGAGCGTCACCGGCGCCGCGCGGGAGAGGGATATGACAGCGGAGACCCTTCTCCGCTCGTAGCATGCCATCGTGACCCACGAGCGCAACCACGCTAAGCGGCAACACGAGGAGGATGAGGAGGAGCTGGACCATGAGCGGATGGAGGAGGGCCGACACAGATCCCTGGCGACGATGATGAGATGAGTGAGGTGGGCGGTGCCGCCACCTCCTAGATGGCCCCATTGAAGTATCCCAGTGGCCTCCTTTTGTTTAATTAGCGTCAGAATTTTCTATGACTATGTCCGAGGCCTGTTTAATTAATCTTTGTCTCGAACTATTGGTTGTGATGTAGTACAAACTATGTGTTTGATCTATGTTCATCAGTGCGGGAAGCAAAGTTTTAAATTCGCAGTATTGATTTGCTATATCTGGTAGAATTTTACAGTATATGTTAAAGAAGCTCTTACCTCGTATATTTATCTTAAACTAGTAATCGTGCACGTGTAAACACACGTGTAATCTTGAGAATTTCTTTTCTCATGGGATAAATAAAATGGTAGTGAATATCATGATATCTTTGTTGTTTTTTACAAAACAAATGCAAAAAAATGGGAACGATGTATCATCTAGTGATGGACCAAGTTCGACCAGAACCTTCATTTTTTTTTGAACTGGGAAACTTTATTACTTAGAAGCATTTTACAGAGACAAGTTTGATTGCCATGGAAGCCAAATCAGAAAGAGCAGCTCGCACTGGACACATTCCAGATGGCTGAGGAGTACAAAGGCACCTGAAAGCAACATCAGAGTTGAGAAGACGAAGTGCTAACTGAGCCTGGTGGTGTGCCTTGAAGTTATGTTGCCTGCCAATGTGAAAAATCCTAGAGGAGCTAAAGGCAGCGATACTAAAGATTGCTGCAAGTTGAGGTACAATCTGCCAATGTCCAAGAGTGTCAATGAGCTTGTTTGCAGCAGCAGCAGATGATAGAGTCTTGTTATCTGTAAGTATGGTTCCTTGTTCACAGTGGAGTAATTCAGCAAGCTTGGTAGCAAGCAGTACTCCAAAAGCTTCAGCTTGGAGCGCTGAAGTAACCCTGAAAGTTATTGAGGTGAAAAAAATGTGTCTTCTATTACAGACTACATGTAAGGTCCAAGGAAAGTAGTGCATGTTATGAAAATAAAAGATTAAACAAGGGAAATTTAATTTAATTCAAGGCATCAATAAATACCCCAAATTACTAAATCTACCAGGGACTTAGAGAGAATGAATCTTGAATAAACTCTCCAATCTACAGACAGTAAGTATCTTCGTTTCAGACAATAACAACTGAATCGTGGAACCATATATCTTAACCAAAAGTAACATGTGTATACAGGCAATCTTAACCAAGAGCTTGATAAAGAACTTAACAAGGACACCTCTGCCGGAGAAAAGAATAGAAGTGACATCTTTTATGCAGAGAGAAGCCACATACCTACAAGTTATCTGCAAAGAGAAGGCTATAATACTTCGGCACATCGGATAAATGAAAGCTTCCACAAATTTGCATCTGAATTCTGAATTGACCCTAAAAAATAAAATAAAATTGAAACACAGCAAGAGGCAACTAAGAACCGAATGCGATGAAAATTGGATACAACACTCTCCATCTGTTCGGATCTCCGGACGCAACTCTTGATAAAAATTCAGAACTTGTCGATGAGATGCACTGCAAATTGTCGTTGCACCTCCACAGGGCCTACTCCCTGGAGGCTACTGTGAGTTATGCAAGCACTTCAACGACAATGAACACAGTACGTGCTCGTTGTTGCAGATGAAGGTATGCTGGTGACTGAGCATGCTGTTTAGTAAGCAATATTCAACATGGTGATACCATGCACTTGCTGTAATAATGGGAAGAGACTAATCTGAAAAATGCTAAGAGAGGTTTTCCTTCTACAAGGAACACAATTTTGTTTTTTCAGTTCCGCATGCAAGACTAAGAAACACCAACTTAATGCGGATTTAGTTTTGTTTCTTAGAAAAAATATTAAAGATAAAACAATGTTTTATCAAAGCCTCCTTGCAGTTCACTATAAATCAGTAGATGAATAACATTCTTAGCATTCCATCAAACCTGACAATGATATATGTGTCCCTTCACCTCTCACATAGCTCAGCTGAGGTATGAAAATAACATATCCACTATAGATGGTGTAAAACTACGAAATTCTGTGATGGATGAAAATAAAATATACCTAACTACCTGCTATGTCGAACTTGATGAATGAAAGAACCTCGTGTTTATCTCAACCTTATTGATGATGTTTAAACAAAGAACGGGCACCCAAGGCTTTTTCAGTTGTGTGGTCTTAAGCATAATGATTAGTCACACAAGCTGGTACTAAAATTTTCCCACAAATTAGAAAGTTATAGAGTTGATATCTAAGACCATGAGACTGACTCAAATATTCTTGCTGGAACTTCAATAACGCTGAATAATATCTTCCAAAATATTGGATCAGTAAACCTGAAACAAACAATCTCAGATTCGCAGTGGCCAGAAAATGTTTAGTAATTAAAGG
Organism: Poa pratensis; assembly: GCA_947311845.1. Taxonomy (NCBI): domain Eukaryota; kingdom Viridiplantae; phylum Streptophyta; class Magnoliopsida; order Poales; family Poaceae; genus Poa; species Poa pratensis. The sequence continues at coordinate 9,019,397 of CAMZMU010000081.1, read as the reverse complement.
CTGAAGTATTACATATGAGAAAATATGGCCAGGCTATGTAGCTATATAAATATTTAGTCGCTGCTGCTAACCTGTGGTCCGCAAACATGCAAAACTGAAAAATAACAAGAACAGTACATAATAGGATTTGTGCTACATGATCAGTAAAGAGAAGGTATTGGATTGTAGAAATAGTTGTATATGAACAAACCTCCATTGCATACTTTGTAGCTATAAATCAGTTCATGTGAAAAGAGACTGCGTATGGGCCATACCAAACGTTTGAGACGGCGGATGGAAGATGCTGCTGCAAGCAGTCTGCTCCGGACGAAAACAGTTGAACTGTACTATACCAATGGTGGGCTGGTGGCAAGCAAATCTTAGAGCGAGACGAACATGGCGATGACGACTGATACCTCGACGATTGGTTTATCTCCACCTATCCATCTCCACGAAGTCGGCATCCAAGAACTTGGCCAAACATGTATGCATCCTGAGCAAACCACGAAGTCGGCGTCCAAGAACCTAGACACGATGTCGATTACATGGTACTGTCTCAGTTTGTGTATGTAGACTATAAAATAAAGAAGAGATAAGCTCTTATATGACAGAAAATTGATATCCTGAAGTATGACCCTGAAAATAAACGTGAGTTTGTGTATGTAGACTACTCCGTCAGTAATGTTTCTGTAAAATTCGAAAATTGGTCCATACGATCATCACAACTATGAAAGAAAATCCATTTTGACAGGATTTTGCCATGCTTACTTAAGGCACAAACCACCACTCTTAGATAGCCATGACTCAAAATCGCATATGAACAATCGATAGTGCGAGGGCAGGCAGATAGAGGCACCTCAAACAGGGAGTCGGCGGTATCAACTTAGAGGTCGCTGGAGTTCTCCTCCAGGACTCTAGCGTAGTCGTCGAGCGGGCTATGATGATGGAGGTCGTTGGCAGCCTCCTCCATGTCTCCGCTTAGTCGTCGAGTGAGATCTGCAAATTTGTACCAATTAACACATATACACGCTCTAAGGTGCAGTCCTCCATTCAAAATTCTCACATTCTGTGTAATAACGCATACACAAGATTAAGTAGTACATCCGTCAAAAAAAAGATTAAGTAGTACAACACATTTCAGAGCCAAGGTAATGCAATTCAGATTCAACTCCGCAGTGCAATTCAGATTCAACGTACAAGTGAATTCAGATTCAGAGTACAAGTGCACTTCAGATTCAGATAGAAGTGCAATTGAAAAGAGCAATTCAGATACCTTGGACGGTCCTGGCCCCGGCAGTGTGAGTGTACGATGGCGGCAACGGCAGCGGCGGCCGTGGCAGTGCGGAGTTGACGTCCTCTCCTGGCCAGTGCGACGGTGGCGGCAGTGGCGGCCCCCGGTCAGTGGCGGTGGCGTGGTCCGGGCAGGGCGTCGGGGGCGGCAGGACTGCTAGGCAGCGACGGTGGCCGGATGCGGCTGTAGCCTGTAGGGCGTCGAGGGCGGCAGGACTGCGGCTGTAGGGCGGCGACGGTGGCCGGAATGTGGGTGTAGGGCGTCGAGGGCAGTAGGACTGCGGCTGTAGGGCGTCGAGGGCGGCGACGGTAGACGGACCGCGACTGTATTGAGTCGAGGGCGCGTCGGTCAGGGGCATGGGAGGAGGAGATCAGCAGCGTTTTGGGGCAGCGGCGAGCTCGGAGGCAACGGGCGAGGGCTCGGAGGCAGGAGAGGTCGTGGAGGGTGGCCATGGCAGTGTGGGAGCGTTAGCGGCGCGTGGGTGGATAGACGGTTTCTTTTTTCGGGAGAGTGGTTTTTTTTTTAGAAAAATTAAATGCACATCATACATCATTGGGTAAATCTGGGACGTTGAATCGGGACTGATGGAGGGTTCAGATCCTCCGGATCTGACAGACTCTGTCTTTTAATATTGGTGGAGATTTGTTTGCTTGTTGCCGTCGCTAGGTGGTCTGAAGACTTATTTGTAATTTTTATTACTTTTGGTTTTGTCTGTACCGTCTCGGCTTCCTTCCATTTCCAACTTGTCCTTGCACGCGTCGTCTTCCCCGGCCGCCACTCCACTCCACTCTCCTTCCCCATCCAACCCCTGGCTTAAACCCTACCCACCACCAACCCCGTCGCCATGGCGCCGCAACCGCCTCTCCACCCTCCCGAGGCCTACGACCGCTACAAGAACATGCCTCCCGGTCTCTGTGAACCCAACCGATTCTCCTCCAACCCAGACTTCGACCAGGCTTTCCTCAGGGCGGCCGTCAGTGGCGATCTCCGCCGAGTCAAGCGTACGTACAGTACGCCGGCCTTTTCGTCTTCTTCTTCTTGTTCTTGGTCTTTTCGTGCTGATTTTGGCCGGCGCCGATCCGTTTTGTTTCAGAGGCGGCGAGGGTGCTGGGCAGGGGCGCGGAAGGCCGCCGCCTTGCTGAGAAGCTGGGCGCGGTTATGGACGGCTCCGGTATGCGCCTGATTCACTACGCCGCAATCGGCGGGAGCCTGCCCGTGTGCCGCTACCTGCTCGAGGACATCGGATTGGACGTTGATGTCGAAGGCCCATTGGGTGCGTCACCTTAAACGCCTTTCCTTTCCTTTCCTTCCTTAAAAAAGTTGCTTACTTTCATGTGCAGAAATATCATTCTAGTTCTGATTGTACACCGGAGTGGTAGGGTAGTTGTTTTGTCGTCAGATGGGCTGGATTTGTGCTAATTAAGCTTAGCTCCTTCTCCCCGTGGGTATCCCTGCAGGCCAAACAGCTATTGCCTCTCCTATTGCCCGTGGGAATGTTGAATTGGTGCGTTATTTTCTTGACCAAGGTGCTGACACAGAGAAGCTCGACATCAATGGGTGTACTCTTCTCCATCTTGCCATCAAAGGTATTATCGATCTCTATGCTTATCCATCATACATACTCATCTTTCCTAGTGTTCTTCTTGTATACTGCGGAAGACCCATATATCAGTGAGACATGGAATAATATTTCTAGTATGTATTTTCTATAGTGGCAAACATCTGAAGAAAGGGAGTATAGTGCATGCTGTATGTGAAAGTTCTTTTTTTTTCTCCGCTATAGATATTATGTTGTGCAGAAAAAGAACTAGCAGGCCTTCTATTTTTCCATGACATTGTTAGCTTAGCTTAGCCAAGCCATGAAGTTCAAACATAGCCTTGTGTCCAAATACTGTGGACTCCATCAGTTCACAAGCCATAATTATTGACTTTGTATTCGTGTGCTAGCTTTAGTTCTGTTAATATTGAGTGTGGGAGTACATACTCATAGGATTATTAATTCATTTTCCTATCTATGTATGTAAATACTTAATACCCAGCTCCTAGCAAATCACCGCAAAGACAAGAAGTTACAACCAAGTATCTATATTCAACTCATGATATAATTATTGACTTTGTATTTAGTGTGCTAGCTTTAGTTCTGCTAATATATATATGCATATACCCAGCTCCTTATTGTAAGCTTCTTAACATAGATAGGTTGATATTAACAATGTACCGCAAAGACAAGGAGTTACAACAAAATATCTATATTCAACTCATGATTATCCTGTATTTTGTGTCCAGGAAACTGTGAAATAGTAAAGCTCTTACTCTCCAAAGGAGCTCAGGTTAATGCACTAAATCTTGGTGGGACAGCACTACATGTTTCTGCTTCTGATGGGCGGATGATATGGTGAAGATTTTGTTGGACCACGGTGCAGATGTAAACATCACCCCCATCTTTTCTTTTCGATGAACCGGCTTGCTATTTAGAATAGTAAAATCCACAGTAATAGTTATTTACTTATGTGATTGTTTACCTATCCAGCATCTCATATTTGAGTTTTTTCTTCATGTGGTTGGCTTTGCGTGTTGACTTGTGTTTTTCAATTCCTTTTAACTGTAAGCTTTAATCATGTGGAGTACGATTCTTCACCTGCTCCAGTTTCCAAACCATAGTCTCAGTAGTATCGTGTCTTGGTAACATGAGCAATGTGTCACTATTTATTTCGAACCTATCCCATTTCTCTAATCTACAAATCAATGTGTAGTCTCCTTTTCAGCGGTGATTTTTCTTATTTCATTGCACATGTAAAATGTCCACCAGATGCAGTCCAGAGACCTAACTGTGCACATCCTTCTGTTTCTGGCGTATGCATAATCTAACTTTATGAACTGCATGCCTGCACATTTTTGTTTCTACTGTCCTTGCATGACATATTCTGACAAGCTGAAGTTTAACATGCTTAGCAATGTCTAGATACAGTATCACTCTAGTGGGTCCATGCTTAAGATCTTGCTTTGCATCATTACTATATTTTTTAGTGCTTGACCGTTAATGTACAATGACTGAGCTTTGTCTTCTGTATGGCCATTGAATTTCCTGGGCTGGAAACTCTTTTTGTTTTTGCTTTCAAATGAATTTTTGGGAGTGGTGAGGGACTTTCCAGATGGGTCAGAAGGATTCACCACCTTCTCATATCATATACTCACTCTGTTCCTTTTTAATTGTCGTCACTTGCACTACAAATTTGTACTTCCTCAGTTGTTTCTCCACGACAATAAAAATGGAATGGAGGGAGTATAACATAAGAGTCTAATTCGTTTGCTGCACAATGTTTCTGTATGTTAACTATGTTACATCTTCTTTTTGACAAAAGTTTTTACTCACAGTGACATGGTTATATCTACACCCTTCCCTTATAAGTTTTATGTTGACTGTAGTTATATGAGATTTCTAATTTCTTCATCTCTCAACAGCATACTATAGCTTTGAGTGCTACTGATTATACAGCTCTTGTTCTTGCAACTGCCGTGGGCTCAGTGAAATGTGTTAAGCTCCTGCTTGAGGTATGTCTATTCATTCTTCACACATCAACTTCCGGGTTATTGTACTGTTGTGAAAAGAGATAGTCATGTTCACTGAATTTTCTTATTTTCATAAAATGATTATGACAATGAAGATTGTATGTATATGTGTGTCCATGTGAAGCATATAAGTATATAATCCTTGTTCATATTGTTAGGCCGGTGCTGATGTGGATGGTATTGGTAAAGAGACACCCTTAATTATCGCGACCACAGCTGGCTCAACTGACACCATTAAGTGCTTAGTTCTGGCTGGTGCAGATGCTAATGTTACTGACAATGTAAGTTTTTTTTCATTGCTGCTACATGGATAATGTCGTCCATACCTAACATGTCATATTCTGATTGGTTTTCCATCTTCAAAATGTAAACTTAGAAACAAATATCCTGATGAATTTGCTTATTTAGCAGATCTGTTTTGTGTATTTTTGGTCCATGTAGATTTACCCTTGTAGACTACAGTAAACATGTTTTTTCTTACAAGTAACGGCAAAGCTACAAATTTAAATGATTACCCTATTCCATTTGATTATTTGGAGAGACGTGTGAGTATGTGACGGCTCTAGGTTATCTGCTATATAGGAGCAACTTACCTTGGACCTCCAACTTCGACTAACTTTGAACTTGCAACTACTTCTTTGGATTGTTGGATGAAAATGTAGAAGGTGGTTTTGAGAAAAAATGAAACCGAAATTGCAATTATCACCAATAGTTATTTCTTATCTGCTTCGTCCTGGAAGTTGTTTGGGGTAGTGTTATCATGTAGTAATTGTGTATATTATCAATGTGGTTCTTGAGTGGTTTTTGACTGATCGTAGACAAGCAGCTCACATGAAGTAAGTTCCACTTATTTATCCTAATCTCTAAAATATTTGAGTTTTATACCATGTCTGTTCAATGTATGTCTAGATACCTTGTATATTCCCACTTTGTCATATTCCAAATAGTAATTGAAGTTAATCTTGCTTGTTCTTTTGGCAGTATGGACGCACACCTATAGAAATTGCTGCACATTCTGGTAGGCGTGAACATGTCGAAATTCTATTTCCATTTACTTCACGTATGTCTAATGTGCGTAACTGGAGTGTCGATGGAGTTATTAGGCATGTAAAATCAGTGCCCCCAGCGAAGGTATGTTATAGAACAGAATTATCATAATTATTTATATTAATCGCTGGAGTGTGCATGCTAGCCGTGAGATTTCCCTAATTTGGGGTTCTGCAGTTCATCATTGTAACTTGAAAAGAGTGGTTGAAGACATACACTTTATTATCCTATAATGAATCACAATTACTGGCTACGAATTTGATTGATTGGGAATAGCAAGTATGCCAGTTGTTTGCATGCTAATTCATTTTGGAGCAATAAGGTTTAGTTCAAAGAATTTTAAATATTTTACCCTTATCACCTGAGTTTTCTATGGCACACTGCATGTAAAGTCTTTCACCGTTTATTGGTGTGCCCATGTATGGTAGAAGATGACGGTTATTTGTTGTGAACTCTTTTATTCTTTGTAAGTATTAACCTAACCAGGATTAAGCACTATTGATTTTGAACCAATTTAGGCCAGGATGAGCATTTAAGAATCAACATAAAATAGTGTACTATGAATGGGCCAAGTGATATAATAGATTTTAACGATGAGATTTTGGGGCATTGTGACCAAAGTGTACCTTACGATATTTGGCTATGATCAAAATATTAGTCTTTCATTGGATGGTTACCAACCTTTTGGCATGTCAATGCTTTTTGCCAACTCTAGTTCATTTTTTTCGCCAATGTTGGCCAACCCATGGTCAAGCGAAACCTCAACCAAAATTTTGGCTGGCCAAACTTTTGGTAGGGCAATCTTGGGCACAAACCAAACATATCCATGATCTGTGGTTTTTTAGAGGTAGGCTGTCCCTTGCTTGGGACTAAAGGCTTTATTGTTGTTGTGGATTTTGTAGAGGATGCAAGTTGTGGTAATCAGTAATGTTGATTAATAGAACTTTAATGTTGTGTGAATATGAATTAAAATATATTACCAAGTTCTATCTGTGACGTTGGTTGCTATGCCAGTAGAATCGTGTGGAAATGAAACAAAATCGAGCAATTCTATCAGCTGTTGAGACTGACACATTTATTATTTTATCAGGTGTTAGCAGGTTTACTATTAATTTAACTTTAATATCCATGGCCACTTTGTAATCGTTAGAACTATTGAGTTAATTAATCCAGAAAGAAGTTAATTGTATATTTCTACTAAGCATGTGGGGAGGGATTACATATAATATTGAACCTTCATTTCATTTGATTGTTCTCAATGTTTCAGAAAGCTATGCTTGCTAGTGCTAAATCTAAAGCTCACAAAGCGTTCAAGGATGGGAATTATTTCGCTGCAGCAAAAATTTATCATGAGGTATATTTTTAAATCTTGTTTTAAGTTTGTGGACTTATTGACTGTTCGGTACATGTTTAAGGGCCTAAAATGCATTTTAGTCTCGTTTGTTTGTGGAATGGCATATGCGATGGAAATTATGCTCTCTGTGCACTTTGCAGATGTCGTAATGTTGTGACGTAGATAGAGATTGTGCCTCTTAAGCCCTTTGTGTTATTTTGTTATTTCTACAACATAATGCAATTGTTTATTGATGACACAGTTGGATCAGTGCCAGAGCGAGTCATACTACCATTGTATACAAATCATTATTGTGATAATAGGCCATCCAGGAAGAAGCTGACACCAAGAATAATAACTTAATGGTTTTGGAGTTTGTTTAGAGATATAGTCCGTTGAATTCGGAAGTAGACTCCGTATGTGCAAGTAGCCTATCTGGCATCCTTGTTCAGGTTGATTCTTTTAGGTGAGTCGTGTCAATATAGGAGTTGCATCGGAGTCAGGACAAGTCTAACTGTCTAAGTAGTCCTTAAAGATGGATGCCAATGTACGTGGTTTCAAAGGAGATAAACCTGTCTAAAAAATGTCTAAAGTTCTCTCGTCGGAGTCTTCTGTATATCCCTCTGCTCCACAGACCCCGCTGTCTGGTCATCATATTTTATTGGTTACCCTGATATAGAGTTAGGTTCACATCATTTGTTGGACTACCTTGAAATGATTCTTTCCTGTTCTTTGTATTATGCAAATTCAGTGAAGAACCTATGTCAGTGAACAAACCTATGTTAATTGTACTCATGTTCTAGACAATCTTTCCAAGTCCAGGGTGGGATCCAGTTAATAGAATTATCTTGCTCACAGCACCCATGACATCCGAATTAAGCTATCTCATGGATTGTTTAACTGTAAATGGTAGGTTGGGGGCTCCTTCCTTCCTGTTTCTAAGAATGTTGGAAGACCAATATAATAATCATAAGGGAGTTCACTCTTCGAGAGGCTTTGCCAATGAACACACACAGGCTATATTTTTTTTTTCAAATATCCACTGATTTTGTCTTTTTGTACCTCTGTTCTGGTTGCCTATTTGTCAATGGATTCATATTTTGTGCATCCAGGGCAGATATGGTTTGGATTAACAGTTACCTTCTGACATGCTTATACAAGTTAATCTTTTCATGGATGACTTTGTGTTTACTGCATAAATTTTATGAAGATTGAAAGAGTTTTAGTTATTCACCCAGCACAGCAGATTCTTGCTGGCAAATCTGAAAACATTTGTGTTAATCTTCTATCTTGTTGTAGGCAATTAAACTTGACCCTTTTAATGCAACCTTGCTTTCAAACCGGAGCCTATGCTGGCTTCGCTTTGGTAATGCGGAGATGGCCTTGAAGGATGCTCAACTTTGCAAGATGATGCGACCTGGCTGGGCAAAGGCCTGCTATCGTGAAGGAACTGCTCTGATGTTACTGAAGGTGGGATGAGATGCTTAGATCAGTTCCTTATTTTCTGCGGGAACACAAGTTCTGCCTTTTCTTTGGCAAATCCGTTTTGATTTACGTACTTACCTTTGGTCTTCAGGACTATGAAAAGGCGTGTGGTGCATTTCTTGAAGGTGCTAAACTGGAGCCAGGGAACCCAGAGATTGAAGAGGGGTTAAGGTATCCTACTTGTCCCTTTTAGCTACATTCAAGTTTAGTGTACAGCGATAATTACTCAAGATGCTTTTGAAATCCTTTGTCGCCCTGATCTTTGGCGTAGAGCCGTAGAACAGCCTTTAGACATCACACTTACAGTTCGAATCGAAATATGCAGGGAGGCATTGGAATCCATGAAGATATCTGGCAGTGGCACTGAAAAAGATTTGATTGATTAGCACCAGCTAGTAGATACCATAAACTAGCACTACTTACATAAGAAACGGAGGTGCCCCTGTTTTGCTCTCGTGTAGGGCGTTAACTGAAAGCTTTGAACGTGACAAGTAGGTTATGTTAATTGTTAGATAACCTTTTGCTAATCATCATCAACTGAATGGCGATAATGTGTGAAGCCCCTTGGCCTCACTGGATGCTGCGATTGGGATTTTCGGGGTAAATGTTGTTTAGTATACAGAATATTATTTTATGGTTCCGTTGGCATGAAAAAGTTAAGCGTATTGTCTGTAAAACAAGAATATTTGGGGCAGATACACAACGCACACACGGCGTGATATCCCTTGGCATATATATATAGATCAGATGTTACAGGTTACACGAGTTGGAATAGAACCAGGACTACCCTAACTATCCATATACCACATATTACAGACCGACATACACATACGTTATCAGCCCCCTCAATCGCAACAGTGGACATGTTGAGATTGCGCTTACACTCTTCAAATGGCGAAAGTGGCAGTGGTTTGGTGAAGACATCGGCGAGTTGATCTTTTAAAATCACAAAACGAACTTGTAACAACTTCTGAGCAACCCTCTCACGAACAAAATGAAAATCGATCTCAATATGCTTTGTCCGTGCATGAAAAACTAGATTCGTCGAGAAATATGTGGTCCCAATATTATCACACCATAAGATAGGTGGAGAATCATGTCGAATACCAAGTTCCTTCAACAATGATTCAACCCATATAAGCTCGGCAGTGGCATTAGCAACCGCTTTGTACTCAGATTCAGTACTAGAGCGAGACACAATAGTCTGCTTACGAGCACTCCAGTCGATCAAATTTCCACCATAAAAGACTGCATATCCCCCCGTGGATCGTCTGTCATCAACATCACCTGCCCAATCAGCATCTGAGAACGCATAAAGAGTGCTGCAGACATTGGGACGAAGAAGTAACCCATGACCAAGAGTGTGCTGAATATACCGAAGAATACGCTTCACAGCACTCATATGTTCCTCGGTAGGAGAGTGAAGAAACTGGCAGACTCTGTTACAGCAAAAGAGATGTCTGGACGAGTCAAAGTAAGGTACTGTAGCCCACCAACCAAGCTTCTATAACGAGTAGCATCATCAGGTTGAAGAACCGGACTGTCTGCAGCAAACAACTTAACCGAGGCTGACGTAGGAGTGATTGCAGGAGCACACTTGAGCATACCTGCTCGTCCCAGAAGATCTTTAGCATATTTTCGCTGAGTAAGAGAGAGAGACCTTGTGAACAACGAGCAACCTTCAAACCGAGAAAATAATGCAAAGGACCAAGATCCTTGACGGCAAACTCTTGATGAAGACCACTGATAAGACGATCAATCGCCAAGGAAGACGAGCTGAGCACAATGATGTCATCGACATATACCAATAAGTAGATAGTCACCTCAGAGCAATGAAGAATGAATAAGGATGTGTCAGCAGTGGAGGGTGTAAAACCATGTTGATGAAGAACAACACCAAGACGAGCATGCCAAGCACGAGGTGCCTGTTTGAGTCCATATAGGGCCTTCTGCAAGCGACAAAGATGAGTAGGACACTGAGGATCCTCGAAACCAGGAGGTTGACGCATAAACACCTCTTCCTCCAAGACACCATTAAGAAACGCATTTTGAATATCAAGCTGCCGCATAGACCAGCCACGAGTAATAACAATAGACAAAAGCAAACGAATAGTGGTAGGCTTGACGACAGGGCTGAAAGTATCTTCATAGTCCAGACCATAACGCTGCTTGAACCCCTTAGCGACAAGACGAGCTTTATATCGTTCAATATTACCATTAGCATGATGCTTGACTTTATAAACCCACTTGGAGTCAATGATGTTAATACCTGGCCGGGGAGCAACAAGACGCCACGTATTATTAGCAACCAAAGCATCAAACTCCTGCTCCATAGCCTCACGCCGGTGAGGAATCCCAAGAGCAGCACGAAAATGTCGGGGTTCAGCAGTAGGGTCAGCAGTAGCTTGCGCAACACATCCAGGCAACGGTACCATCTTTGCGCTTAAGAGGTTGATGTATACCACGCAGGCTACATGTAACTGGGCGGAGAGAATCAGGAGGCAGCGGCACCAGCGGCTCAAGCAGCTCAGACTGAGCAGAGGACTGCGGCTCGGCTGATACAGGAGAGCCGACATCAGGCGAGGCAGAGCGATCAGGAGATGGAGCCGGTGCGGGCGAAGACGGTTCAGACGCAGTGGGCTCCGGCGAAGCCGCACGGGGTGAGACGGAGCCAGACTCTGACCCAGCAGATGGGCCAGGCTGGTCCAATGGACCAGACGCACGCTCCCGGTGCTGTCCATGCACCTGAATGTGATCAACGTGGTCAGCAGACTCACGATCAACGTCCGCATCATCCAGTACCCCAAGACGAGCAGCACGACCAACACCTGCACCATGGTTAGGAAGCAAAGACGGAGCATGTGCAATATCTCAAAATTGGTCAAGCAAATAAAGCGAAGAATTATTAGACAGTGATTGTGAGGAAGAGGGCAAGTCCGAAAAAGGTAAAACATACTCATCGAAAATGACATCTCTACTAATATAGACACGATTGGTTGGAACATGTAGGCATTTATATCCTTTGTGGAGCGGGCTATACCTCAGAAAAACACACTTCTTCGAGCGATATTCAAGTTTATGATTATTGTATGGGCGGAGATTGGGCCAACAAGCATACCCAAAAACTTTAAAGAAGGTGTAATCAGGAATTTCGCCTAGTAAGCGCTCAAGAGGAGTCTGCATATAAATGACACGGGAAGGCATGCGATTTATGAGAAAACATGCGGTGATAAAGGCATCATTCCAACAAAAAGGAACGGATGCATGAGCAAGTAATGTAACCCCTGTTTCTACTATGTGGCGATGTTTACGTTCCGCACTACCATTCGGTTGGTGGGTGTGAGGACAAGATACACGATGAGCAATGCCAAGCTTCCGAAAGAAAGAATTGAGCTTAACATACTCACCCCCCCCCCCCCCCTCCCCCAATCCGACTGAACAAACAAAATTTTATGTTTGAGGAGGCGTTCCACATGAGCTTGGAACTGAATGAAGACATCAAAACATCACATTTACGTTTGATCAAATATAACCACGTCAAACGACTATAAGCATCAACAAAGCTAACATAATAATTATGACCACTGACAGAAGTTTGAGCAGGACCCACACATCGGAATAAATAAGCTCAAGAGGAGCGTTTGTTACATGACTCGAAAGAGAAAAAGGAAGTTGATGACTCTTGCCCTGCTGACAGGCATCACACACTCACACTAATTTATTGGACTCCGAAGGAAGTTGATTACGACGAAGGACATGTTGAACCACTTGAGAGGCAGGATGTCCTAAACGAGCATGCCACTGAGCAGACGAAGCTTTAAGAGCGTTGAAAACTTGTTTGAGGTGGCGACCAGAAGATGCATCAAGCGAGTAAAGGCCACCCCGACATCGTCCTCTAAGGATGATGGCCCCCGTGAGAAGATCCTTAACAAAAAGACTATTAGGATGGAACTCAACATAAATATTATTATCAGAGGCAAGTCTATGAACAGACAAAGGATTTTTGGTGACATGTGGAACATGGAGAACGTTACGAAGATAAAGTGGTGAAGATAGAGGAGTGGGAAGGATTGTTTGACCAATATGAGATATGCGTATACCTGCACCGTTGGCGGTGTAGACTTGATCCTTGCCATGATATGGTTCTTGCGTGTTCAGCTTCTCCAGTTGCCCCGTAAGGTGCTCGGTCGCACCGGTATCCATGTACCAGGTGGGATCGATGGGGAGTGAGGATGTCTGTCCTTGAGGCTCGATGGTGTAAACATGGTTGGCGAGGGCAAGCTGACGATCAAGAAAGCGGCCGTCGTTGGCAACGCTGAGGAAACTTTTGTTGAAACGCTTGAAACAACGGGCCACCATGTGACCCGGTCCGTCACACAGCTGACAGACAATAGAGCTCCCGCGGCCAGTACCGCGACCATACAGAGCAGATGCAGACCCGCCACCAGCAGCGGTAGCAGAGTTGGGACGAGGGGCATATCCCTGTCCGTGCAGCGGATCGGAGACCAGAACGTGCCGAGGACTCAGGAGCACCAGATGACGGTGCACGGAAGGACTTCCCTCCACCCGTCTTGGACAGATTGGCGGACTGGATATGCTGACCAGAAGACCGACGCCCTCCATACGCTGCTCCGTAGACAGCATACGCGCATGGAGATCATGGGCAGGCATCGGTGTGTCGCGCATCTTCACAACCTCGACTAGCGAGTCGTACTCTTCATCAAGTCCTTGAAGAATATAGGACTGAAATTCCTCCGGGTGCAGCGGCTGACCAATCGAGGTCAGCGTACGTGTCAGAGAGCGCCTTGATCTTGTTGTAGAAAACAGCAACGGAGGAGTCCAGCTTCTTGGTCTCACGAAGCTGGTCACGGAGTTGCATCGAGCGCGCCGAGGACTGCGATGCAAAATTCCGCTCAATGGTGGTCCAGGCTTCATGCAAAGTCTGAGCAAACATGATCATCCCGGCGACCTCAATTGTCGATGTAGAGAGGAACACGGAGATGAGAGCCTGGTCTTGTTGAACCCACGCCGAATAGGCTGGATTCGGTTGACGGACAACATCGCCGCCCGCCGCAGGAGTCACCGTCAGATGAGATGACGGACAAGGGAAGGTTCCATCGACATATCCATGGAGAAGATTGCTCCGCAGGTGAGACACAACCTGGGCGCGCCAGAACAGATGATTGGTGGCGGAGAGCTTGATGGTGATGAGATTGGTGAAATTGATCGGTGGGTGGGACGGGGAGGACGGGGCGGTGGACAGAGACGGCATCAACGTGGCAAGAGGGCCGGTGGTTGTCGAGAGCGCCGTCGAGGACGAAGAAGCAAGGGCGGCGGAAGTCGTCATCGAGGGTTCATGATCGAATTCAGGCTGATACCATGTAAAACAAGAATATTTGGGCAGATACAAAACGCACACACGGCGTGGTATCCCTTGGAACTGGTACGTGTTTGAAGCCAAATATCCTCTTCTACAGTTCTACTTCCATTGGAACTGGTACGTGTAATGTCACCATATAATGTATGTGCCTCGAGTCCTTCAAATGTTTTTGTTGTTTAAAGTTTAAACTGCTGTGAGAAAAGTAAGCTTTTGTGAGCAGCTTCGGAGCTCTATATAAGCGCTCTGTTGTCAGATCTGAGCTGGATTTCGAACTGAACTCGATATGCCGAGCTTGCCGTGTAGTGGCCGCGAGGAGTCCACTTCCAAACAGCAGTGTCCTGAAGCCGGGTTGCTGCAGGATTTATTTATTTTTTGAACAGGGAAAGGTCCCGAAGGATCTCGATTCTGCATTAACAAACTCGACGGTGACAAATTACAGCAAGGACCTCAAAGGAAAAGGAAATTACAACTGGGCCCTGGACTTTTACAGAACACACCCTCAGAAAAGACGCGAAAACGCAATCAAGACCTAGGGCTTCACCGCCGCTGAGCAGCCTCCAGGTGCCGCCGCCGCCGCCGACGCCGGGGACGAGACCACTTGGGTCAACAGCAACGTCAAGCGCGACACCGAGGCAGGAGAAGATCCTCCACAATTGGAGGAAGAAGAAGCTTGAGACACCACGGTGCTCAAGCACGGCGAGGCCACCCTCTTGGCCGTGGATAGCCATGGCCAAACGACGCCACAGCTTGGAAATCGCCGCAGGATCTGCAGAAATCTTGCTTGCGCATGCCAGACAACCCTTCTCCCCTCCAGATCTGACAAGCTGATGTCTCCCCTTCACCTCTCCCTCGCCTCCACGGCCGGCCAAGCGAAGAAGATGAGAAAGTAGCTCATCGATTTGAAGGAGCAAGCGCTTATTTGAAGAGCTTGCAGCCGGAGGTGTGCGGCACATCTTCCTCCACGGAAGCTTGCCACGGACGCTCCACCACTGCCCTGTGTCGCGCTCATACAGCAGGACAAGAAAGCTCGAAAGAAAGGAGAGGACGGCCTTATTATCAGAGATGCTCCGCCGCAGCTCCACCGCTTGCGACTGCTCCCGCCACCGGAGCAGCACAGCCGCGAAAACCAGGACGAAGATGCACCAGCTCTGGCCGATGGGAACCAGCAGCCTACTCCAAGACGCCATAAAGGACCAAACTAGCAACCTACAACTACTCTGTACAGAGGGGGCGCCGGCGCCTTGCCTCCGCCGCTCCCCGACGGCAACGCCGCCAAGGAGAGCTTCGGCTCGGCCCGGAGAGGATAAGCTCACTCTCAACTACTGTAGCAAGGAGAGAGAAAAGAAACGAGAGAATGAGGCCCCCCCCTGCAGGATTGATTGAATGAGATCCTACGTCTCGTGGAGTTCTTGCAGCATCTGAATGAGGTGCCACATTTGTAGCTTTAGCCCTCCGTTGTTCTCCACATTGTTCCATTTCTTGAAAAGATTTTATCTGTACATTTCTACGGCAGTCCAAAGTCCAAACGCATGTGACTAGGCTACTAAATTCAAATAGATTTTTGCTCCAGTTGAAGTCCAGTTCACTCGGTAAGTCACCAAGCCACTCTGCGTAGTATGGTTGCATCTCGTAAAGTAAAAGTATAGCAGCGTCCGATCTTTTCTTTAACAGAGTAGTCTTCACTGCTACTCCCTCCGTTCCATATTAGATGAGTTTTATTTGTCCACATGTGGATATATTTATACAAGTAACATGTCTAGCTACATCTACATTTGTACAAATGTAAGTCATCTAATTTGGAACGGAGAGGGTATTTTCTCCGTTTTCTAATATAAGATGTTTTATGTGGTACACATGTTGTCTATATGTGCATGTGGACAAAAGATAAAACATCGTATATTAAAAAACGGAGAGAGTACTTGTTGTCTATATGCACACTAAAATGAGTGAACATGCACACAAAAATGTGTCTACATATATTTATGTACATGTGGACAAAAGCCAAAACATGTTATATTAAAAAACGGAGGGAGTAGTAGTTTGTATGTCTGTGCGTTGCCACGGTCCGTTTTTCCCTTCCTCCGCGTGTCAATATAATCGCATAGTTGTTCAAAACATTAAGTGTTCGCTTCACTTAAATAGTAGTCCTTATATTCTTTCGCCGTGTGTCAATACAACGGCATAGTTGTTCAAAACATTAAGTGTCCGCTTCACTTAAATAGTAGTATATGTTTAGGACACACATAGTGAAAAATCGGTACGCTTCCTATAAACAAAAACAGAAAGGCGCTCGAGACAATTTCCTTAAAAACTCCTAATCACTAAAATAAATTTGGGAGCCCTAAATTTCATCACTCCTCCCTCCAAAGAGGTAATCACTTCAACGTCGTCCAACATCCCGCAGCCCGTTGTCTATCCTGAATTCAACTCGAGAGTACCCCCGACAACACTCGCCCATGCCTGCCAATAGCGATGCTTGAAGGTCATCCCGCTGATTCCGACGACTCAGGAGGTTTCGGCGCCTCCGTCGCTCATCCCCGCCAACCTAAGTACTCAAGCACGTCTCCCGAGACAGAGACTGTCATATGAGCTCCTCCCATGGTTGAGCCTTATATCAAAAGTGGCCATCGGCTGTCACAATCCCACCTTGGCCGGCAGCACAAGTCGATCAGATACCTCGTCGCCGCCGAGCTCAGCCACCACTCCCGCTTCTGCCTGCACCAGATAGATCAATACTTGTTCAAATAAATATGAACAATACTAAAATTATGGAGCATTGCCACTCTTTCTCAACAGCAGTACAACTTCCACTACGTATCTGCTCCATTGATGATTTTTTACAGAATGATGGAAATATAATAACCATGCCAGTTTCCAAAGAATGATGACGGCTGAAAGAACATTGAAATCAGTATAATTAGGATGGGAGGTATCTGATACGTCCAAAACGTATCTATAATTTTGATTGTTTCATGCTACTTTTATATCATTGCTACATGTTTTCCTATGGTTTATAGCATTTATTGGACTAACCTATTGATCCAGTGCCAGTGGCAGTTTCGGATTATTTTGTATGTGCATTGCAGAAAAGGTAAAAAATAAAAGTGCTCGGAAAAATCTGAAAAAGTTACAGAAATTCTAACTTTCAGAAAAACTCTCGGAACCAGAAGGGCAACTCATGGGGAGCCCCACAGTAGGCCCGTGGTTCCCACCCGTTGGCCCGCTATCGTGTGGACGAGCGCTGCCTTGGTCACCTCTTTTGCCTATAAAATCATCCCCGACGAGAAAAGCCTAACCCCCCGAACGATTTTTCCAGAAACGAAACAGAGCGATGCCACCGTCCGAAACCCTATTTCGGGGTCTTCAGGGTCCTGTTCCAGCGCCCTGCCGGGACGGACATTCACCTCTGGAGCCATCTCCATCGACCTTGCTGCTCCTAATGGTGACACGGAGTAGTCCCTCATCGGGGCCGAGGGCTTGTACTAGCAGCTATGTGGTTATCTCTCTGTCCCATGGTGTGATATTTATTATGATCATGAACTTTGTTAATCTAGTTGAATTATATGATATTCCCCTCTCTATTTCTTTTATGTAATGGATATGATGTTTCTCAGTTGATGATATCTAGTATAATTTCTGGAGTCGTGACAATGGGAATCTATGGATAGTAGATTAGATAGGTATTTATCACGAGTGTTTGTTCTTATTTGTTGGATATAATAATAGAATCATGAGGTTTCTTGATGCTTGTGTTTAGTACGATTTTCTTATAGTAGGAGAGTGACAATATGATTGCCGTTTGAATATATTGGAAAGACACTATTCAAGAAATATTTGTGGTATTTGTTAGTATGATCTTTGGATGCTCATAGGGACATGGTGGGGTTATTCATAGATAAGGAATATGAACTTTAAGATGTGCTTTTGTAGCCCACACAAGTATTATCCTGTTTTGATCCATAGTAGAGTGAACTCGGAGTAACAATTACCATGCATGCTTTCGGAGGGGTTTATCATGTGTTTAATTATGTTAATGATGTTGAGAGTAGTCACTAGTAAAAGTATGATCTCTACGCCTTATTTCCAAGAATTGATACACCATTTTTAGTCACTTTTGTTACTTATTACCTTGTTACCATTTTTATTTCAGATTACAAATATCACCTTTTACCATCCATACCTGCCTTGATCATCTCTTCACCGAACTAGTGCACCTATACTATTAACCATTGTGTTGGGTGTGTTGGGGATACAAGAGATTTCTTCTATCTTAATTGCAGGATTGCTCGAGAGGGGTTACCGTCAACCTACACCTCCCGTGGTTCGATAAACCTTGGGTCGTTCACTTAAGGGAAATTTGCTGCTATCCTAAAAACTTATGCGCTTGGAGGCCCAACATAGTCTACAAAAATAGAAGTGTGTAGTAGACATCAATATCCATGCCATGTTCACATCCTAGATACTTGAAAACAAATATCCATTTTTCACCCACACCCCTATATAATTGGCTAATGTAAAGACTATCATCTTGAGCTCACTAAATACTAAAATATAAAACATAACGAAGCTGTAACAAATAGGCGAAGATAACATCAGAAACATTACAGTAGTATATTGGTATTGTTATATTTATCCTTGGAGGCAAAGAAAAATCATCCATACATATAGGTAAAGCTTTAACATAACCATAAATTTTCATCGGCATGTATGAAATGGAAGTTAAGCACGGTAATGAGAAGGTACAAGCAGAAACACAATCTACCTAAAGATGAATACACTAGCAGTAGTATCTCATTTTTTCGAGAAAATGCAAAAGCTTTGCGTTTTATTGCATATTAGAAAGAGTCATTACAAGCCTACAGAGGCCACTACACACCTGATAATCCCCAAGAGCAAGGAATCACTGTAGCACAATTCGATAAGTATTTGAGTGTCGAACCCACGAGGAGCTGAAGGTAAACTATCTATTCTCTAAAGCCCTATAACCCTCTTATATGGCCTTTTATGCAAAGCAATAAATTTAAATATTAAAGGAACTAACTAATGGAAGCAAGTGATGTGGAATGGGTTTATCTAGTAACAAGTTTCTCAATCAAGTTTCAAACGCAAGTTTCTTAGAGCAAATTTCTCTCAGCAGTTTTCTCAAGCAAGTTTCTCAAAGTAGCAAGTATCGAATATCTCAAGTAGCAAATATCTCAAGGGAGCAAATGTTCTATCAATTATTATTTCATTCGTGTGGTTGTCACAATTAGTGAAGCACATGTTTCAGTCTTAATTGTTTCTTCTAGGAAGGAGCCATAAATAGGTGTAGCCAAGTAAATGAGCAAATTACACAACTCTTATGATGGATCTCATGGCCAAGTAAATGTGCAGCACAAGAATTATTAAGATATAATTGTCCCACCATAGCCTTAAGTTCTAGGGTCCCCCATAATGTAACTTCAAGTCTCAGACCACGGTTTTACACTACGGTGATCACCTTACATGCATTCCCCAATATATGCGTGCACTCATACATTGTACATCAAGATAATCATAAAAGATAACAAAACTTGTATGCAACCAAACAACGAACTATTTCACTATTGCCATGAACAAATCACTTCTCAAACATAGATGGGGAGACACAATAGATCAAGAGAATAGTATATTGCATCATATATCATGTTTGCCAAGAGTTTACAGTGGAGAGATGGAGATGATCTTGCTGTAGATGTTGATGATGAACACGCCGGAGGGGGGTGGAGCCCTCCGGAGGTGATTCCGGCGGTGTTTCCCCCCGATCTTCTCCGGCGGCAGCCTTCGGACTCTCTGTTTCGTGGTTTTGTGTTTCTCTGCCGCCTCCTGCTTGTTGGCGTGAATCACACGTTCGTTGGGAGACCCCAAGAGGAAGGTATGATGCAGTTCAGCAGCAAGTTTTCCCTCAGAAAGAAACCAAGGTTATCGAACCAGTAGGAGCAGCAACTCTTCAGAAGGTTGTTGGTGGCTCGCGCGGCGCAACACGATCACCAACGTGGAATCTGCACACAACACAATCAAACTACTTTGCCCCAACGAAACAGTGAGGTTGTCAATCTCACCGGCTTGCTGAAAACAAAGGATTAAACGTATGGTGTGGAAAATGAGTATTAAATTGCAGAGAATGAAAAAGGAACAGTTTGCAGTTTGTGGTGGTTTAATCAGTGTAAAAGAATGGACCGGGGTCCACAGTTCACTAGTGGTGTCTCTCCATAAAAGATAACTAACATGTTGGGTGAACAAATTACAGCTGGGCAATTGACAAATAGTGAGCGCATGACAATGCATATATATGACATTATGATTACTATGATATTTAACTGGGCATTATGACATAATACATAGACCGTCATCCAACAGCGTCTATGACTAATAATCCACCGCCGGGTTGTCATCCGAGTTCCCCGTTGGTATTAAGTTGCAAGCAACGGATAATTGCATTAAGTAAAGTGCGTAATGTAAACAAATACATATGACCGTGGACATAGCATTGTTAGGTTATCCCTAGTGGCAACAGCACATCCGCAACCTTAGAAGTTGCTGTCACTCTCCCAGATTACCGGAGGCATGAACCCACTATCTAGCATAAATACTCTCTCTTGGAGTTACAAGCATCTACTTGGCCAAAGCATCTACGAGTAACGGAAAGCATGCAAGATCTTAAATAACATAGGGCATAGATTGATAATCAACTTGACATAGTATTCAATATTCATCGGATCCCAGCAAACACAACATGTAGCATTACAATAATATGATCTTGATCATGTAGGGCAGTTCACAAGATCTAAACATGATGGCACAAAGTGGAGAGACAACCATCTAGCTACTGCTATGGACCCGTAGTCCAAGGATGAACTACTCACGCATCACTCCGGAGGCAGGCATGGCGATGTAGAAGCCTCCGGTGACGATTCCCCTCTCCGGCAGGGTGCCGGGAAGAGGTTCTGAACCCTCCCGAGCTAGGGTTGACGACGGCGGCGTCTCTGGAACTTTTCGTGGATATTTGCTCAGGTACTTAGGGTTTTCGCGTCGGGGGGAATAAGTAGGCGAAAGGGCGGCGGCTGCGACCCCCGAGGGGCCCACACCACCCTAGGGCGCGGCAGGGGGGGCCCGCCCTAGGTGCGTGTGGGCCCTGGTGGCTCCTCTGCTCTCCTTGGTCCGTCAGGTGTTCTGGTAAAATAGGGACCCCGTGTAGTTTCGTCCAATTCCGAGAATATTTCCAGACTAGCTTTTCTGGAATACAAAAACAGCAGAAAACAGGAACTGGCACTTCGGCATCTTGTTAATAGGTTAGTCCCAAAAAATGTATAAAAGTGATATAAAGTAGATGCAAAACATGTAGCAATTGGTATAAAACAAGCATGGAACATCAAAAATTATAGATACGTTTGAGACGTATCAGCATCCCCAAGCTTAGTTCCTACTCGTCCTCGAGTAGGTAAACGATAAAAACAAAATAATTTTTGAGGTGACATGCTACTATCATAATCTTGATCATATAATATTGCAAGGCACATGTAAATGAATGAAGTGATCCAAGTCAATGGTCTATAATTTGCTACCAAATAGATAATGAGTAAACAATGAATCACACAAGCTAAACGTTTTCATGAATAGTACTTTCGAGACAAGCATCAAACAGTTTTGCATAAGTGTTAACTCATAAAGCAATAGTTCTAAAAGGTATTTAATCAACACAAAGGAAGAATTAGTTTCAGCATTTGCTTCAACTTTCAACATATTTATCTCATGGATATTGTCAACACAAAGTAGTATAACAAGTCCAATACATTGCATATAACGCATGTTGTAACAAAGTTGACACTAGTGTTTGCTTGTGGAAGACAGAAAGAATAGGAAAACTGACTCAACATAAAAGTAAAAGAAAGGCCCTTCGCAGAGGGAAGCAGGGATTAAATCATGTGCTAGAGCTTTTAGGTTTTTGAAAGCATATAGAGATTGCATAAAATATTTGATACTCCTCCCAACCTTGCTAACACAAGCCATGGCTAACCGAATCCTCGGGTGCCTTCCATCAATCACATACCATGGAGGAGTATCTATTTTTGAGAGGTGTTTGTTAATTGTCAACGAATGGTAGCGGGTGAGAACAGTATTCTACCTGTCGAACGGACTTTTAAGAGCGGCTCCCATGAAGGACGTTATTTCTACCAGCAAGGCAGATCATCCCTCTTTCTCTTTGGTTTACACACATTCAGGTATTTCACTGTTTGTCATTGCTTACTGATGAATCAGGGCAAAAGTGTGAAGAGAATTAATTGGTTAAAGTTGTAATTAATTGGGACTGGGCACCCCGTTGCCAGCTCTTTTTGCAAGTTATTGGATAAGCGGATGTATATGCCACTAGTCCAGGTGTAAAAGTCCATCGACAAATAGAATAAAGAATAACCACACTAATTCCTCATGAGCTAGTAAACATTGACACAAAAAGGGAATAATAACATTTTGAATAATTTAAAGGTAGCACATGAAAAATTTACTTGGAGTGGCAAGGAAATACCACATATAGGTAGTTATGGTGGACACAAATGGCATGGATTTTGGCTCAAGGATTTGGATGCACGAGAAGCATTCCCTCTCAGTACAGAGTTTAGGCTAGCAAGGTTATGTAAGCAAACAAGAATATCAACCCGTACACCAAGTTTTATATGACAAACATATTGCAAACGTTATAAGACTTCATACCGTCTTCCTTGTTAACCAAACCCTGTTATTAGAAAATATCTAGACCTTAGAGACCACCGATGCAAACCAAATTTTCAACAAGCTTTACGGTAGTTCTTCACTAATAGGCTTAACTCATGTGATGCACAATTTAATCATGATCTACTTGTTAACTCAAAACAATTGACAAGCATCAAGTTATCCATTTTAGTGATCTACAAGATTAAGCAAGTTTTTCCTTATACCAATTACCACATGCAACATTTTCTGAACCAACCAAACACCAATCAATTTATTTCATCAACTCTCCAAACAAATATAAGTGAAGCAAGAGAGTACTTTCTACAAAAGAAAGCTAATAGCTCTGACAAGAGATACATGAAAACAAGAGCTAAAAGCTGAACAGCGCTAGATATGAATACTCAACAAATATAAGTGAAGAATAGGAGTATTCTCATGAAAAAGCGGAGCGTGTCTCTCTCCCAATCAAGAATGCTAGGGTCCAGTCAAGCTTTATTGAAAATAAAAGTGCAATACTGAAAATAAAAGCACACAGACGCTCCAAGAAAAGCACATATGATGTGAAAGAATTAAAATATAGTTTCACTAGAGATGACCTGATAATTTTGACGATGAAGAAGGGGATGCCTTGGGCATCCCCAAGCTTAGACGCTTGAGTCTTCTTGAAATATGCTGGGGAGATCCATGGGAGCCTCCCCAAGCTTAAGCTCTTCACTCTTCTTGATCCTATTATATCATCCTTCTCTCTTGACCCTTGAAAACTTCCGTCACACCAAACTCAAAGTAGATCTCATTAGAGGGTTAGTGCATAATCAAAAATTCACATGTTCTATAAAGACGCAATATGATTTGTTACTTTAAACATTAGCTACAGCCACTGATGTTATGTGAAGCTCTTCCACCCAAAAAAGAATTTCACTCAACACTAGTAAAAGAGAGAATGCAAAATAAAAAGGCATAATCTGTCTAAAACAGAACAGTCCGCAAAGACGAATTTTTTCGAGGCACTTACGACGCTCAGATCGAAAACTCTGAACTAATGAAAGTTTCAGACATTCATAAAGATTACGCACAAAAATTTCAGATTTAATTAACAATCTGGTGATTTTAGGAATTTCGTACAGTGAACAGCAAAAATCTGTTTCTGCGCAGCACAAAAAATTAAGCATCATCTTAACATTAGAGGCTACTCTTGGCACAACAATGCGAGAAAATAAAGATACAAAGGAGTTGCTACAGAAGTAAACATCCTCCTTGACTCAATAAAAGAAAAATTGCAGAAATAAAAATAATGGGTTGCCTCCCATAAGCGCTTTTTTTCTTTATTAGCCTTTTAGCTAGGCACAAAGCATGCATCAAGTATTACCAAGTGAAGAAGCATCAACATTGTAATTTGTTCGAACAATAGAATCATAAGGTGGCTTAATCTTCTTCCTAGGAAAGTGTTCCATACCTTTCTTGAGAGGAAATTGATATTTTATATTCCCTTCTTTCATATCAATAATAGCACCTACAGTCTAAGAAAAGGTCTTCCCAGCACAATAGGGCATGATGGATTGCATCAATATCCAAGACAATAAAATCAACGGGGACATAATTGTTGTTAACCATGATAAGAACATCATCAATTCTTCCCAAAGGTTTTTTAATAGTAGAATCAACAAGGTGAACATCCAAGTAACAATTTTCCAAAGGTGCTAAATCAAGCATATCATAAATCTTTTAGGCATAACAGAAATACTAGCACCAAGGTCACACAAAGCATTGCAATCAAAGTCATTCAATTTCATTTAATGATGGGCTCCCAACCATCTTCTAACTTCCTAGGGATAGAAGCTTCATGTTTAATTTCTCTTCCCTAACTTGCATGAGAGCATTAGTAATATGTTTAGTAAAAGCCATGTTTATAGCACTAGCATTAGGACTTCTAGCTAGCTTTTGCAAGAACTTAATTACTTCAGAAATATTGCAACCATCAAAATCAAAGTCATTATCATCAAAAGTAATGGAGTTATTATCTTCCTTATTGCTAGAAATTTCAGCATCTTTATCAAGGACAGTTTCAGAGTTATCAGGCAATTTAGGACATTTTGCAATAGAAGTGGAAACATTACCAACACCAATATCTTGCCATTAATGGTAGGAGGTTTGTAACACTTGAGTTTGAAGCATTTTCAGAAGTAGTAATAGTATAAACTCTAGCAATATTATTCTTTCTAGCAATTTCATCCTCTCTTTCCCATCTAGCATGCAATTCAGCTAACATCCTCACATTGTTATCAATTTTAACTTGTATAGCATTGAGAGTTTTGCTCTCTTTAACATCATGAGGCATGTTCTTTAGTTTCAACAAGTCAACATCAAGAGCAAGACTATCAACTTTAGAGGAAGCACATCAATTTTCCCAAATTTCTCCTCAACAGTTTTATTGAAAGCAGTTTGTGTACTAATAAAATCCTTAAGCATAACTTCAAGATCGAGGGTACACTCTTATTATTGTTGTAGGAGTTACTATAGGAATTTCCATAACCATTGCCACTATTAGAAGGATAGGGCCTATAATTGCTATTACCAAAATTATTCCTATAAGCATTGTTGTTGAAGTTATTATTTTTAATGAAGTTCACATCAACATGCTCTTCTTGAGCAACCAAAGAAGCTAAAGGAACATTATTTGGATCAACATGTGTTTGACCATTTGCAAGCATAGACATAATAGTATCAATTTTGGCACTCAAGGAAGAGGTTTCTCAACAGAATTTACCTTCTTACCTGTTGGAGCTCTCTCGGTGTGCCACTCAGAATAATTAATCATCATATCATCAGAAGCTTTGTTGCAGCACCCAAAGTGATGGACATAAAGGTACCTCCAGCGGCCGAATCCAATAAATTCCTTGAAGAAAAATTTAATCCTGCATAGAAGGTTTGGATGATCATCCAAGTAGTCAGTCCATGAGTGGGACAATTTTTAACCAATGATTTCATTCTCTCCCATGCTTGAGCAACATGTTCATTATCAAATTGCTTAAAATTCATTATGCTACTTCTCAAAGAAATAATCTTAGCAGGAGGATAATATTTTCCAATAAAAGCATCTTTGCATTTAGTCCATGAATCAATACTATTTCTAGGCAAAGATAGCAACCATTCTTTAGCACGTCCTCTCAAGGAGAAAGGAAAAAGTTTCAGTTTAATAATATCACCATCTACTTCCTTGAGCTTTTGCATTTCACAAAGTTCAACAAAGTTATTAAGGTGAACAGCAGCATCATCAGTACTAACACCAGAAAATTGCTCTTTCATAACAAGATTTAAAAGTGCAGGTTTAATTTCATAAAATTCTGCTGAAGCAGCAGGTGGAGCAATAGGTGTGCATATGAAATCATTGTTGTTCGTGCTAGTGAAATCACACAACTTAGTGTTCTCAGGAGTACTCATTTTAGCAGAAATTAAAAACAGTACAGAAAATAACTTGAAAGTAAACTAGATGCAAGTAACTAATTTTTTTGTGTTTTTGATAATTGAAAGCAAACAAGATAAAATAAAATAAACTAAGCAAGACAAAAACAAAGTAAAGAGATTGGAAGCGTGAAACTCCCCTTGCAGAAGACTGCTGTCTCCCCGGCAACGGCGCCAGAAAAAGGCTGTTGACGGGAGAGCAATAGAGTCTCTGAAGCTTCACTCCCCGGCAACGGCGCCAGAAAAAGAGCTTGATGACGTGAATCACACGTTCGTTGGGAGACCCCAAGAGGAAGGTATGATGCAGTCAGCAGCAAGTTTTCCCTCAGAAAGAAACCAAGGTTATCGAACCAGTAGGAGCAGCAACTCTTCAGAAGGTTGTTGGCGGCCGCGCGGCGCAACGACACACGTGGAATCTGCACACAACACAATCAAACTACTTTGCCCCAACGAAACAGTGAGGTTGTCAATCTCAGGCTTGCTGAAAACAAAGGATTAAACGTATGGTGTGGAAAATGAGTATTAAATTGCAGAGAATGAAAAAGGAACAGTTTGCAGTTTGTGGTTGTTTAATCAGTGTAAAAGAATGGACCGGGGTCCACAGTTCACTAGTGGTGTCTCTCCATAAAAGATAACTAACATGTTGGGTGAACAAATTACAGCTGGGCAATTGACAATAGTGAGCGCATGACAATGCATATATATGACATGTGACTACTATGATATTTAATTGGGCATTACGACATAATACATAGACGTTATCCAACAACTATGACTAATAATCCACCGCCGGGTTGTCATCCGAGTCCCCCGTTGGTATTAAGTTGCAAGCAACGGATAATTGCATTAAGTAAAGTGCGTAATGTAAACAAACACATATGCCGTGGACATAGCATCGTTAGGTTATCCCTAGTGGCAACAGCACATCCACAACCTTAGAACTTTCTGTCACTGTCCCAGGTTAAACGGAGGCATGAACCCACTATCTAGCATAAATACTCTCTCTTGGAGTTACAAGCATCTACTTGGCCAAAGCATCTACGAGTAACGGAAAGCATGCAAGATCTTAAATAACATAGATAGATTGATAATCAACTTGACATAATTCAATATTCATCGGATCCCAGCAAACACAACATGTAGCATTACAATAATATGATCTTGATCATGTAGGGCAGCTCACAAGATCTAAACATGATGGCACAAAGTGGAGAGACAACCATCTAGCTACTGCTATGGACCCGTAGTCCAAGGATGAACTACTCACGCATCACTCCGGAGGCAGGCATGGCGATGTAGAAGCCTCCGGTGACGATTCCCCTCTCCGGCAGGGTGCCGGGAAGAGGTTCTGAACCCTCCCGAGCTAGGGTTGACGACGGCGGCGTCTCTGGAACTTTTCGTGGATATTTGCTCAGGTACTTAGGGTTTTCGCGTCGGGGGAATAAGTAGGCGAAAGGGCGGCGGCTGCGACCCCCGAGGGGCCCACACCACCCTAGGGCGCGCAGGGGGGGCCCGCGCCCTAGGTGCGTGTGGCCCTGGTGGCCCTCCTCTGCTGCTCCTTCGCTCCGTCAGGTGTGTTCTGGTAAAATAGGGACCCCCGTGTAGTTTCGTCCAATTCCGAGAATATTTCCAGACTAGCTTTTCTGGAATACAAAAACAGCAGAAAACAGGAACTGGCACTTCGGCATCTTGTTAATAGGTTAGTCCCAAAAAATGTATAAAAGTGATATAAAGTAGATGCAAAACATGTAGCAATTGGTATAAAACAAGCATGGAACATCAAAAATTATAGATACGTTTGA